>CADDIJ020001222.1:0-50896 GCA_902809745.2 Tetradesmus lagerheimii | reverse complement strand
GTGACAGCATCTCGAGAAGAGAGCTGTGGGGTGGGTGTCAGAACAGGTTGCCCCATCCTCTCTAAGGATCTTTTACGGAGTAAATTCGTTGTTGCTTGGTCCAGCCCATGTAACCAATTTACTTCAAAAAAAAAAGAATCAGCAACAGCAGCAAGCAGCGGTAGGGTTTCAGCCCTGCATTGTTGCGTGCCAGCTGCGCAGCAATACAGTGCAGAAGTTGCATGACCGTCATGCATGCCCACGGTGGGCACGCTCTTGGCACCTGCACTGCGCGCTGCTGACGAGGCACCTGAAAACGCGTACCCACTTGAAGAGCCTCTCATACAGCTAGCTTGCAAACACAGGTCTGCCACAGCCAGCTGCCGCATGCTGTGTGGAAACACAACAGCAAGCGGCATCGTTTGAACTCACAGTGATCCCGGGAGCCCTCCTAGGCCCAGAGCAACTCCGTAGTAGCTGAACATGATGGTGAACCAGCACAGCAGCAGCACAGCAGACATTGCTGCCAGCCCTGGCTGACACAGCAAGCTGCACATGCTTTGTTGCTGCTGCTGCTGTGATGCGTGCTCATCCGGAACGCTGCTTGCTGCAGCTGTTGCTGTGCTGCTGGGTGCGGCATCTTCAAAAATATCCAAGGATCCATCGTCGCTGCTTCTGAATGCAAGGATTGTGCTGCTGCCGCTGCTCATCTCAGCATCAGCAAACATGATGTGAGGCAGTATGCCTTGATCTTTGTCGAGCTCTGGCAGTGGCATATGTGTGGCAAATGGGCTGTCTGTAACAATGTCTGCTGCGACAGCTGCAGGTCTGAGTGCTGAGCCTTGCGCGGGGGTGCGGCTGCACACAACTGCCAGTGGTACAGCTGGCATGCTGGTTCTGTTGCTGACGGAGAGCTGGTACAGCAGCTGGCTGGCTTCCGACTGACGACCTTTGCTCAGCAGCCACCTGCAGGGCAGTGGCAGAAAAGGCCACTTAGTGATGAGTCCACCTACGGCATATGCTGTTATTGCTGCTCAACAGGTTGCTGGACAAACCCAGCTAACCGAAAAAAGGACAGAAGGCATTGCCAGGCAGTTGGGCAACCTGCAGCAGGCTGCAGCAGCTTACAAATGGCCGCTGCTTTGGGTGCCTTGATCTAGAACACATCCAAACACCTCCTGCCTACAAGCGCCGCAAAGAACGCTGCCATGCGGTGCCGCTGCACTGCAGTGCCACTGCGCTACTGCAGTGCCACTTCTGTACTGCAGCTCTCTTCTGCAGTGCTGTAGTGCCACTGCAGTGCCACTGCTGCACTGCAGTTCTCTTGCCCACAGGCACAGCGTTACACACCTGGCGGACTCTGGGATGAAGGGGCACAGCAGCAGGCCAGCAGCAGTGATGAGGCCTGCTGCCAGCGTGAGGTTGCGCCAGTTGGGCAGTGCAAAGGCAAGCCCTGCCAGAACAAACTCCTCAAGCGTGAACATGAAGCAGACGCAAGAGCTGGCGATGCCCCTGCAGAGGTGGTCACCACAGCAGTGCAACCATTGCTGCTTCGGAAACAGGAGACAGTTGGTGCAGCGGCGTTGATGCGCATGTCATAGAAACGGGTCTGCTAGCTGGGATAGCTTGGACTTCCAATTAAGCAGCTGTGCCAGTGCGTGTTGCAGACGTCCCGGAGGCTGCAGTTGCTGTGCTGGCATGTGCGTTACAGCAGGTACAGGTTGGGATTCCCCGTGCAAGCTTCGCGTTTGCTAGCACACCGCCAGAGATTTCAAGTTTCAGACCGGTACCAGGTGGCCTCGCGTGCGCCCTGCATATGTTGCTGCTGCTGCTGCTGCTTTTGTCACACTGTTGTGCTGTACACAGCTCCGCTGGCCACCAGCTACTGGCCGCTACTACACTAGTACTGCAGGCAGCAATCCCTGCAGGCTCAGTCGCGGCAGCGAGCCGTGCAGCCGTGCCTACCTGTATGCAGGTCCAGTGATTTCAGTCGCCAGCAGGAAAGTGGCCTGGCTCTGCCCAGCAGCTGCTGCACCCGTCACTGCCCTTGTGAGAGCAAACAGCCAGTAGAACTGCTGCAAAGCAGGCACAGCCAGGCTGGCAAGCATAGCTGCTGCTGCACCTGCTGTGGCAATGAACAGCGGGATGCGCCTGCCTATTTTATCGCACAACAGGCCGAATATGCCAGATCCAATGAAGCATCCGATGAACAAGAATGTGTTGAGCAGCTGCACCTTGTAAGCTGCACTGCAGACAACGTCCGAATGAGCAATAAGACTGTCTGCAAGCAGACAGGCAGCACAGATATGCAGGCTATGGGTGTCTCACGAGCGTGGTCGTTGTTTGAGGTCTGTCCATGGCCTGTAACATGCGTATTTGCGATTGTGTTTGCTGAAACAGAACTGCGCAGCATGCTGAGCAGGGAGCCCACCTGTTCTGCTCCAGTACAGGTACCAGTACCAGGAATCTCTTGGCAAATCACAAAATCCAGCGCTGCTAGGGTCACTGCTGATCCACACGTCAAAGCATGCGTCATCCTTTGTGTTTGTGCACTGCCAGTGATGCTGCAGGACTGGGTCGGGATGGCAAAGGAATACGAGCAGCAGGAAAGCCAACGCGTTTGACACGTTCAAGAGGCTGCATGCCAGCACTACACCCCTTTGGCCGGATCCAACTCCCCAATATGTCTAACTAGTGCCTCGTCGAACGTAATGCTTGCAGGGAGCATGCTGCTGGGAAAGTTCGTCGTTGACCTGGCTGCGAGTGTGCCACTGCTGCATGTGATCTTATAGCTATATTAAGGTCGTCTAATTATGCAGAATATCGAGGCATTATAAACTTTCTGACATGCATGTGCGCACCTGCGTTCTTGTACAGGCGTGTACAGCTGTACTGCAGCCTGCTGACTGAGCCCGGTCGTCTAGGCAGGTGCATGATGCCGACCGCCAATCGCATGTCAGTCGAGCTAAAGGTTGTAATGCAGTCCCGTAGCTTTTGCGGTGTCCCTCGCATAAACGGTATCCGTCGCATGGGAGATGGCGAGCCCTCCGTAAGCAGGTGCAACACGTGCAGGCACAGATAGCAGGCGGGATGCCCATGGAAAAAGGCAAGGACCCGATGCTTTGCCTCTCGTCGCCGCATGCTCCTTGCTCAATTACTGCTCAGCTAGTGGGCAGCAGCAGCAGCAGCAGCAGGGATGCAGCTCATTGCCAAGCTGCATGCCACGCCCCACTGTGCCTGAGTCCTGCGAACACTTATCTAAGGGTCATTTGCACCATGCAGGTCAACTAAGAGCGTCACCTCCCTGCGGAGCCTTGCTGGACAGTGTGCCTCAGGCCTGCAGGCTGTTGAGCTCGTGAGTCCGACAGCAGGCCGCTGTGTGCTGCACTGATGAATTGCAACAGCAGCGGCAGCAGCACATATCATGTCCAGAGTGAAGTGCGCTAAATCTGTGGTAGAAACCAGCCATGAGAATGCACAGTAAGATGTGAGCACGCGCTGGCATCACAGCTGGTCCCTCCATGGGTCTGCACTCAATGCAGCAATGCTTGCTGCTGCTGCTGCTGTAGGTCCTGACACTCTCCACATCCGTCCCCCCACCTGCCGATGACGCTGTGGCCGTTGCAGCACCCTTGCCGCCAACTCTGGGCCTTGCTGGCCAGCACTACATGAAGATGCCCAGACATGGCATGCGCAGTGGCTGCACCCCCAAGAGCCGTGGTGGACCACCACCCAGCCGGGAACGCCAACAAAACTGGCACCCCGGGGCACCCCGGGGCAGCGGACTGCGTGGCTTCTACCATCACAGTACAACGCCAACAGTTTTGTTGGCGTTCCCGGCTGGGTGGTGGTCCACCACGGCTCTTGGGCTCTTGCAGGGCAGCACGGCGTAGAACGCCGCTCGCGGGTGCAGATGCAGATGGTGCTCCAGGCCCAGATGGTGCTCCAGGCCCAGCCGGTTGATACAGGCTGGCAGCAGATGTACTGGTGAGAGTTTCAGGTGAGGACGGGACTCCTTTGCAGGGGCCAGCATGTCAGCTGCAGCTGTGCGCCATGCTTCAGCAACGGCGAGCAGCAAGCAGACAGCGGCTGTCCTGCAGGACATGCACTTCTTCAGCTGCTAGTCGTAAGCCCGCAAGTGCCAGCCTGGCAGCCTGCTGATCACTCCGAGTGAGTATCATCATCATCATCATGTTACCCATTAAGCCATAGCATCAACGCCATCGGCCCCGCGTGAGTATGATGTCCCATTTGGTTGTCCGTCAGCTGCGGCAGTGATGCCCCGCACAGCCAGTACATTAGGCAAGGAGCATGCGGCTGCAGAGGTGTGGTGCCAATACTGGCAGCCTGCTTCTCAAAAGCACTAGTGCGCGGTAGGGCAACGCCCTCATCAGGTACGACTCAGAGGTCAACCGTACGCGTGACGAACCCAGTGAAGTGTGCTGGAGGTTTGACAATCAATTGGCGACAGGCGCCAGAACTGGCCCAGTGTCGCAAGATCAGCATGAGGACCACTTGATGGGCAGTGGCATCGTGACAAGCGGCAATGCAGGTGAGGTGGCACGTTCAGGCTCAGCTGGTCGGGTACCATGGTTGTGGTACCGCCTTGATGATGAGCCTGCGCTAACAGAATGCTTGACTGACGGGAGAGGGGGGTATGGTGCTTCAAGTGCTTGCCAACTCATGATGAGCCTGTCCAGTACACATCATAATACCAACAATGCTATGTGTGCCTGTACACACCCTCCTGCCGCGCTCTGCAGTCGCAACCCGAGCGTGGGTCACCTGCTATGGAGGCTCAGCTGATGGTGCACACGTCTGGCCCATGGCGTCATCATCATCATCATGTTACCCATTAAGCCATAGCATCAACGCCCATGGCGTCAGTAATGCATACGCCACAAATCCAACCCGCCGGCCAGAAACTCGGCTGTCCACTTTGCGACAATGATGCCAAGTTGGCTTGTCTGCCTGCACACCGCGCAAGCATTGATCAACTTGAAGAACTCGTGACTGCCATGGCAGACATTGGCATTTGTCACTCGGGGTAGCTTACAGGGGTCGATGGCAGTGATGCTATGTCCGACATCAGTGAGTGCTAACATGGTGATGGGGACACTGATGCATGGGTGGTAGCTTACACTTACACTGCCAGCAGGCGGCTGGCTGGTAGTGAGCAATAGCATGTGTTACTGCATGCAGTACGACCATGCTCAGGGGACGTGCACATCAAACATGTACGTTGTGCGTATATGCACAATCTGGTGATGCCCAGCCTGGGCATTCAAGTTGAAGTAGCCAGGCATCAGCAGAGGCTCCTTGTGCGTCACAGCAAAACCTTGGTTGGTATAGGCCCTTAGGGCCGTACGATACGCTGATCTTTGTGTAACATATGTCTGGATGCATCCAAATGTGAGAAATCCTGAAATGAGATGTGCACGTTGATGTGCGGTTGATGTCCGATTTGGATATGGTACAGAAATCCTTACAAGTATGTCATCAGTCATCTGTCAAATGCTGACAGCACCCCAGGCTGGTGTACTGCGGAACGCACTGTCCACCGTGGACAGCAAGTGCTGTGCAAAATTCAGACCCACTGGGTGTGGCACATGCAGCAATCCCCTTGATCCAACATGACTGCGGTGTACGTTTCATGATCACCGCCAGCAGTCACTGCTGGCAGCGCCCCTACAACAGCTTGCTGCCAATGCAGCTGTCTTGACAGCAACAATGCTCTCTTGCAGCGGACACGGTGCCCACAAATTGCTGAACACTAAACACACAGGAAGCTCAAATACACTTGCTGCTCCACGCAGTGCACGTTCAAGTGCATAGAAGCCAACGACAGCAACAGGTTCAGCTGCTGCTATCGCAATGGCCGCAACAGACTCACTGAGGCTGCTGTTACTGCTGGGGTGCAAACAGGCGCTGTCCCCGCAACATGTGGCGCTGCAATGCCTCCAGGTAGGCCTGCTTGCTGGCTTGGTTGGGTTGCACCACCTGCAGCAGCACGTTCGCAGCACCTTCTGGTCAACTACTGTCTACTCCATACAATGGCTGAGCATCGCTGCTGGGGTTGAGGTTGCAGAAAACCCACTACGCACTCCTGACCCGGGCATTTGGCTTAAAAAATGCGGGACATGTTCGGCCCTCTGTCCGTAACACAGATACTGGCTATTATGTCACGCACACACAACACACGCTCACCTGGTCAGAGATGGGCGGCTGGTGCTGCTGCACGTACGCCCCCACAGGCACGCCACTGTGCACGGCTGCCGCCTGCAGTGCTGCTCCCAGCGCTGCTGACTCAGCCTCCAGCGGCAGCCTGCAGCACAAAGCAGCACCGGCAATCAGCAGAGTCAGCACACAGAAGCCGAGCGTGCAGTGCTGAACACTAAAAACTGGACAGGTGCCACTCCCACAACATTTCAGAACTCACATCCTGCGGAATGCTGCAAACGCCCAGCCAACACTGGCTGAGCCAGCCCCACACTTGACTAACTCAGCTCATACTGCCTACACACAATACAGTGCTTAGGCAAGACACAACACCCTCGCTCACTTGACAGGCAGCAGGAAGACATCCGCCACTATCTGCCGCCATGCTGCATTCGCGCTGCCGGCTACCACCCACAGCTGCGCGGGGCACCAGGCCCAGCGTGGCATCTTGCCTCAGCATCGGCGCAGTTGCCACTCAACAGGGGCCCATATGCATTGATATGTGTGCAGACAGCCAGCCAACAAGCCAGCCTCACACTTTAGCAACTCGGCTCATGATATCTACATCTACAAACAATGGAGTGCCAAGGCAAGCCACACCACTCTCACTCACTTGACAGGTAGCTGGAAGACATCTGCCACAATCTGCCGCCACAACGCGTTCTTGCTGCCGCCACCCACAACGCGCAGCTCCTTGGGCACTAGCCCCAGCTCTGTGGCTCTGCTCAAAGCGGCAGCCAGGCTCAGCGTAGCACCCTCAAGCGCTGCGCGGTACAGCACACCAGGCTTGAGCAGGCCTACAGTGCAGCAGCAGCAGCATTGGAGTAGCCCGCAGGTTGACATGACATTGCAGCAGCTGGGCTAACAATGGCACCCTCAAATGCAGCGCGACGCGGTTGAGACGCCGACTCCACACCAGGAGCAGCAGCTTGAAATCCGTAAGAGGATTACTAGTTATTTTGCACACGGCGGGCAGATGCAGCAGCAGGGTTGACGTCATGCGTGTGCTCACCCGGCGGCAGCCCGACCACTGCCCCCGTGCTGTCAGGCCAGTTGGGCGTCCTCTCCCCCAGCAGATAAGGCAGAAAGCTGACACCGCTGCTGCCTGCTCGTCAGCCTCCTGGCCGTCTGTCTGGGCACCCACCTCTGGTAGTTTCAGAGTCGAGTTCTTCTAGGGTTGCCCCATTTTGCTACAACACCGCGTGCTTGTAGATTTAGAGTTTAGGCACACGGCAGACGCAGGAACATCACGCGTGCGCTCACCAGGGCGCAGCCCAACCACTGCCCCGGTGCTGTCAGGCCAGTTGGGCGTCCTCTCCCCCAGCAGGTAAGGCAGGAAGCTGACGCCGCTGCTGCCTGCCGGCTCAGCCTCTGCTAGCGCCGTTGCCTCTGCGTGGCTGATGCCAAAGGCAGCGATGACCTCCTCAGCAGGCACTGTGCAGTTCAGCGTGCAGATCAACGGCAGCCAGGCTCCTGCAATGCAAACGGCAGAAGCAACAGGTGCGGGTGATGTCAGAAGCATGGCTGATGCCAAAGGCGGCGATGACCTCCTCTGCCTGTACTGTGCAGTTGAGCGTGCATATCAGCAGCAGCCAGGCACCTGCAGAGAAGCAGCAGGCATCTCAGCTGAGTGGGGCTGTTTCAGCAGCAGCAATGGCAGGTGGGGGCAACGCCAAAAAGTGCTGATGACGCCGCCGGCAGGCACAGAGCAGTCATGCGCGCAGATCAGCGGCAGCCAGGCACCTACAATGCAAACAGCAGAAGCAACAGGTGCGGGTAATGTCAGAAGCATGGCTGATGCCAAAGGCAGCGATGACCTCCTCAGCCGGCACCGTGCAGTTGAGCGTGCAGATCAGCGGCAGCCAGGCACCTGCAGAGAGGCAGCAGTTCCGAAGCAGCAGCAGGCTGGGAGGCGTGGCAGCAAGGCGTGATGCATGCCAGTCACACGACGCTGTGTGGTCTACCAGCTCAGCACGTCACGCACGCAGACCAGACGACAGCAACAATGCGAGCTAGCAACACCAAGCAAGGCTACTCGCCTTCCTCTGCTGACTTTGTGCAGAGGTCACCTACTGGGTACGTTGGCAACAACGACAACAGTAGCAGTGCCAGCTCTTACCTGTTGCGTCGCAGAAGGGGCACACCGCGCAGGTGGGGTCGATGATGGGCTGCCCCGCCACTCCAAACAGCGTGGCTGATGTGCCCAGCGACACCACCAGCTCGCCAGGCCTGCGGAACACAAAACATAACGCAACAGGACACCATGAGACAGTGTATGCGATTGAGCATAACAAGTCTTGCAGCTGATGTGCCTAGCGACACCACCAGCTCGCCAGGCCTGTGTAACACAAAGCACAACACAAGAGGAGGCCACCAGTCATTTGTGAGCGGAGGCAACTAGGCATGCCAAGAGTTGCAGCTGATGTGCCCAGCAACACCACCAGCTCGCCAGGCCTGTGTGACACACAACATAAATGAACACCAGCAGCAAGTCATTGGGGTGTGTAAGCAACTAGGCATGATGAGCCTTGCAGCTGATGTGCTTGGCGACATCAACTCGCGATCACTCTTGCCTGGCTGCAACTTGATCACTCTTGCCTGGCTGCAACTTGATCACTCTTGCCTGGCTGCAACTTGATCACTCTTGCCTGGCTGCAACTTGCAGGTGGGACAGATTGGCCAAGCAAAGCTGGATATCATCCGTAGTACTTGTATAACATGTTTTATACGTCCGACGATCCAACTCCAGCAGGGCCTAACGCAGCACTGGCAGTTGTATGTCTGTGCAGAGCGCACACTCACTGAGTGATGCCTGAGCCGAGTGCGCTCATGGCGTTGTCTCCGCTGCCTGGCGCCACCACCACGTCGTGGCCTAAGCCCAGCAGGTCAGCCACCTCAGGCAGTACAGTGCCAACAGACTGCAGGCAGTACAGTGCAACAGGCAGTACACCAGCAACGCATGAGCCTCAAAGCATGAGCACCATACGTGCGGTCAGCACAGCGTTCCTAGACCTAAAAGGTCCGTCACTTCAGGCAGAGCAGGCCACTAGACAGTGCAACAGGCGAAACGGCAGGCAGCACAACATGCAACACAGCAGGCAGTACAAGCTGAGAGCGTATCGGCAGTACGTTTGGCCGCCTAGCACCAGTACTACATCGTTTTTTAAGCGCAGAATGTCGGCAACAATGTTGTTTTTCCAACCTGCATTGCTGCCTGTTACATAATCTGCCACTCTCAGCGCACCTCATCTAGCCCGAAGAGCCGTGGCAGGCAGGCCATGAGCTTGTTGGAAAGCCAGCAACAAGTCATGGCATACGTAGCTCAATGCACGCCTGACAAAGCATCTTGGCACTTTACAACGCACCTCATCTGGCCCGATGAGTGGCGGCAGGCAGGCCATGAGCTTGTCGTCAACCAAGCAACGAGACACAGCACACAGGCGCACCACAACCTGCATCGCTGCATGTGACGATAGCGCTATGATAATGCCCCACTCCCAACGCACCTCATCTGGCCCGATGAGTGGCGGCAGGCAGGCCATGAGCTTGTCGTCAATCATGGCTGCCAGCCGGCCATCCCAGCAGCGCGCCGCAACATCCAGCAGCCCAGTGCCGCTCGCATCTCCAGCCTGCAAGCACAGCACGCGATTGCGGTGCAAGCACAGCACGCGGTTGCGACACAGCAGTTGCAAAGTGCACCGCTCAGCTGTAAGGCTTGAAAGCATCTAGCAGCCCAGTGCCGCTCGCGTTTCCAGCCTGCAACCGCACAAGCAAAGCACGCGGTTGTGAAACAGCAGTTGCGCAGTGCACCGCTCAGCATCCAGAAGGCCCGTGCCGCTTGCACCACCCATCTGTGGGGCAGACGCTCACCACATATGTGATCCACAGCTGATTAGTGTGCCAGAGTGGTGCGCACATACATCAGACAGGGTCGTCAAACCATCATAATGAATTATGCAGCATATGCTGCACAGCAGGCAGCAGTTGCCTTACCCAACTACACTGTGATGACACTCGATGCTAAGATGCTACTACCAACCATGTCACCTCTGTGACGCTGCATCCTGTGAGAAGTTCAGGTAAATCATGCGCCCTCAGACCCCTCACACATGCTGACCTATAACCAAATTCTTTTCGACAAATTTCATGGGTCTCTGACAGCTGGAAACAGATATCAACAGATATACCTCACCTCTGTAAACTTGAGCCCCGTGAGCCAGAAGTTGATGTAGTCATGTGGCAGCAGCACGCACGCCAGCTGCGCCCAGGCCTCCGGCTCGTGGCGCTGCAGCCACAGCAGCTTGGTGCTCGTGAAGCTCGGCACCTGGTGCAGCATGCAACACGACAGAATCAGCAGCAGCGCGGCAACATGTGGAGTGGCAAAACATGGGGTGGGCACGACAGGCTGCAGCCACACACGCAGCTCCAATGCCTCAGCCTCATCGGCTGGTGCACCTGGCACCATGTAGCATGGCAGACACAGCAGCGCTGTAGCATGGCTTCCGTGACAGCTCTGCTGCTTCGGGCGCCCACAAACTCTCCATGGATCGTAACAGTCACCATGAGTCACCCTCAAACTTCATGCTGCTGCTGGCGCTGCTGCTCACCACTGTGTATCCCAGCTTCTGTGACAGCTCTGCTGCCTCTGGCGCCGACTCCGTGTCACACCATAGCTTGGCAGGCCGCAGCACGGAGCCATCAGCGCCAAGGGCTACCATGCCGTGCTGCTGCCCGCTAACTGCCACACCCTTGACTGCCGAGCGATCTACTTGTGATAGGGCTTGCTTGGCAGCAGTGATGGTGCCCTGGGGTGTGTGGAGTGGCACGCCACAAGGGGAAGGCATGTTACATTGGACTGAAGCTGCTGCATACGCAACATGCGCAGGTTTGTTTGCTTGCACGGCTGTGCACAGATCTTTGCTGTACAGGATTGCTGGTCATTTTCAAGCCTACAGCTTGGCGTGCACCGCACTGCTGAAGCCAGCGCCAGACTGAAGTGCCACCATGCTGCTGCTGCTGCTCACCTCCACCCATGTTGCTGGGTGCTGCTCTGCCCTGCCTGGCACGGCTGACTCCAGGATGCCCCATGGCTGCGCACCCCTGCCCACAATCTGCCTCAGCTTGCAGTCGTAAACCACTGCCTTGACACCCTGCAGGGTGTGGTGATGTAGAAGTGATGAGCAGACGAGAAGCAGCATGTAGGGTGTTGCAACTGCTCAGCATGCGCCGCAGCGCATGATATACCATGAGTGAGGCCACCACACAGTAGGACAGCAAGTGCTGGGGCTGGTCGCATGACAGCACTGTCATGCTTCCCTTCTGATTGAACATTCGTTTGTGTCAAACTGGCACTGACAGAATGAATTGTTCAACATCAGCAGGCTACCGCAGCGGGGTGCATTGTTTCGGTGTGGCTTGCTGTAGCTACTTGCTTGGTACGCAGCAAGAGTATTCTCTTCTGATCGCTGCTGCAGGTGAAGTGGCCTGTTAACCAGCTGTCCAGGCAGCTCACCTGTGTCCCAACATCCAATCCTAGGTACAAAGGAGGCATTGCAAGTTGATAGAGAATTCAACAGCAGAGGATGTTTGAGGAGCAACTGTACTGTTGATTGTCAGGATCTGACAGCCTGATGCATCTGCGTTGGAATGACGTTCATATGAGTTGCCGAGATCGTCCGTAGATAGTAGCGTTTGAAAAGGCTCGTCCGGAGCCGGGAGCGTGTCACGGGTTGCAAGCCAAGACCCTAGTTGCTGTTATGTACTGGAGAAAGCGCGTCTGGACAGGTAAGGCCCACAGATGATACGTTGCCTATTTCTCACGCCAATGAACACTTTCTGCACGTTGATACCATGCTGCTCTCATCGGCACTACGGCAATGTGGCCGTAGATCGCAGCAAACGCATTCATTGCTACGTCTGATATCTTCTCACGCTATAGGCGGGGACAACGGCAGCAGCTCAGGAGCTGGATGGCAGGGTGCTGCGGCTGCAGCAGTAGTAGCAGCAGCAAGTCTAGCTGGAGTGCTATCTCTGGGACTCGTGCCGGTTGCTCATGGAGACGCAGCTTACAGTGCACCACTTTCTGAGGAGCAACGTATGCAACGGTTTCAGCAGTGGATGGCAGCCAACGGTGCAGACTGGACAGCAGCAGAGGTGCAGCCAAGCAAGGTGTGTGGTGCACACCTGCAGCATCGTGCCGCAGCTGCATGTGCAGCGTTTACGGCTTTGCTTACATCACAAGCGCTCCTCAGTCAATCCATAGCAGGCGACCATTTGCATGTTGTGTTGTGACAAAGATGAGCCAGGCCCTGCCAACCACCTGCACTCTCCGGCACTGGAAGCAAAGCTCCACCCCTCATCAGCGCGCATGGTTCTGTAGTCTTGCCTGACGAGCAACAGCACAGCTTACTCATCTGCACCACCGTGCTTGGACATATAATCGCTTAGTGATACTGTCAGAACATCGTTTCAACACCTTGCAGGACCCAAATGCGGGCCTGGGCCTCACTGCCACGTCAGCGTTGCGTCATAACATGTCACATTCCTGGCTGGGCCGCCGCGTCGGATCGCTGCTGCTGCGCGGCCCATCCCACCAGACAGTCTCGGTGGCCACTGTACCCCTAAACCTCGCCCTCACTGCTGAGTCAGCATGCTTAGACCCTCAGCTAGGGTCTAGCTATTCAGAGCTGATGGAGTTAGGCCTGCTGGATGAGAGGAATGCAGTCATCGTGATGCTGCTGATTGAGAAGATGCGGGGCGACGGCAGCAGATATGCACCCTACATACAGCTGCTACCCGAGAGGTGCGAAGCGGCGGCAGCAGCAGCAGCAGCAGTGGGTGCATGCTAGCACAGCAATGCAGCAGCCAGTGTGTCATCTGCACACTGTGTCACTCATCACCCAGTTGATGTGGCTATTGGTGTGGCTATATCTTGCAGCTGGTGCCGTGGTTATTGCAGCTGGCCCCATGTCACTGGAACCCCTCCTGACTTCCTCTTGGAATACACACACCCTCAACACTCAATGTTGCATGTGTGTTGCATCACATTTGTTCTGCGCTGCAGCTTCCACACGCCGCTGTGGTTTGACGAGCAGCAGCTGGTTGAGCTAGCAGGCACCACCCTGGCAGCAGCAACAGCAGCACGACAGGCCTCACTGGCGCGAACCTGGGAGAGGCTGCAGCCCGCAGTCAGCAGCATGCTGAAGCAGGTGCGGTTGGTAGCTTCGAGACTGAAAGCAGTGTGTTGGCTTGTACATGTGATTGTGAAGGACGACAGACAGGAGCAGAAATTTCACATGCGGTCAGGCTATGTTTGTTGTGTTGGATGGCTATTGTCTGGTTGCAACCTTGGTCTGTGCTCCCGCTGGTGCTTCTGATGACTTCACGTGGACGAGCAGCGTCTTCTGCACTGCTCAAAGTGTCACAAAGTATTCTATTGAACATCCCATTTATATACATATGTCGCATGCATTCATTTGGCAGTCCAATACATGCATCATGTCTCTGGCGTGCAGGTTGGTGTGTATGAGGAGCCCCGCCTGGATGACTTCAAGTGGGCCAGCAGCATCTTCTGGTCAAGGGGCCTGGGCCTGCCTGTGCCTGTCACGCAGCAGCAGCAGCAGCAGCTGCAGCAGCAGCCTGGTGCTTCACCTGGCAGCAGCAGCAGCAGCAACAGCAGCAACAGCAGCAGCAGCAGCGTGCGCATTGAGACGCTGGAGGGGCTGGTCCCTGGGCTGGACTTTGCGAACCACAGCCAGCAGGTGCGAACATGACATGACATGACATGACATGACATGACGTGGCGTTACTTTTTCATCTGCCATCCACAGCCAGCAGGTGCGGACATGACATGACATGACATGACATGACATGACATGGCATAGCATGGCATGGCATGGCATGGCATGGCATGGCATGACATGGCATGGCATGGTTTTTCCTCCGCAAACCACAGCCAACAGGTGCGGACATGACATGGAATGACATGGCATGGTTTTTCCTCCGCAAACCACAGCCAGCAGGTGTGGACATGGCCTTCATTTGAGCCAGCAAGTGCGGACCACAGCCAGCATGATGCATGTTGCAGCCGAGCAAAGGGGCATGGTTACAATATGTGCTTAAGGTGCTCACATCAAGCTGAGTGCTGCACCAAACCACAGCCGGCAGGTGCGGACATGACACAAATTGCAGCGAAGCAACGGGGCGTGGCATCAGGGCTCTACTGGCAGCTTACATTCATCTGTTTGAAATTACAGGTGATATATGCCTACCGCTGATGCGTACCGTGCTGCATTTTGTCCTTTTGATGTGCAGCCACGTTGCTGGTGGGAGGTGGTGGAGCAAAAGCAGCAGCAGCAGCAGCAAATCATGCAGCCGCAGCCGCAAGCGGACGAGGGCGATGAGGAGCAGCCTGGGCAGTCAGCAGCAGCAGCAGCAGAGGCTGGTCCGAGCTATGCTGTGCAGCTGGTTACAAACCGGGTAAGCGAACGAGGCCTTCAGTGCTCGATGTCCATTGCAAATACACCTGGTTACAAAGAATGTGTTCCATCACATCCGCTGCAGTAATGGCAAGCTTGCATCTTGAAACTGGCAGCTGGGAATCCAGATGAACAAATGTTTGCCAGTATTTACCCTTTTACAGTAGGTGTGATAGATGTGGCATGGTGCATGGCATGCATAAGATTCCCTGGAACTCACTTGACGAGAGCAACAGCACGCCTGCTGCTCAGCTGTTTGACTCGTTGCGTGCGTTTGCTGCAACCTGCACAACATGCTGGTGACCTGCATGTGTTCAGCTCAGTTGTGCACCCACATGCTGCAGCTGCATCCTCTTCTGCATTAAGTTTGTTTATGCATCTGACGTGCCACCCGAGACCCTGCTAATCCTACTGTGTTTGTCAAATCATAAACCACAAACCCACCCCGCCGCCACAGGCCTGCTGTCCAAAGACCGGCGAGGAGCTTTGCATATCGTACGGCGACAAGGGCAACGAAGAGCTGCTGCTGCTGTACGGCTTTGCACTGCCGGCAAACCCGCATGAGACGCTGATGCTGCTGTGCCCGCTGCCAGCCGCTGACGACTGGGACGAAGTGTTCACAGCACGCATGCAGCTGCTGCAGGTGCGAGTGTCTGGCAAACAGTCCGTTCTGGTCAGCTATTTGTTGATGGATCTGCTGTGGGAGAACGTTGCAGACAATGGCCAGATTGTGTCTGTCACCAGCAGCAGTCTAGCACTGATGTATGCGGTATGCCATGCTGCAGTGGGCATGATCCATCCACAAGCGATGTTGTGCTCGTTGCTCAGTGCTGGTTGCTGGCAATCACTTGCTTGTATACACTCAGCAATGCTGCATTTCTTGATCTTGCTGTCAATGCAGGCCCGTGGCTTGATGCCGCAGCTGTTCCTGTCAGCATCACACCTAGCCAACCACCAGCAGGCAGCAGCAGCAGCAAAGGCCGGCAGCAGCAGCAGCATGCGCAGGCGCAGCAGCATCATTCCTGCTGCAGCTAGGGAGGTACTAGAGGTGTTTGTGATGCAGAAACGGGAACTCTTTGCAGACTTACGCGCAGCAGAACAGCATCAAGATCCAGCGGCAGGCAGCCAGAAAGGTGCAGGTAGCACACTCAGCAGCAGCAGTCGAAGTGACAGTCAAAGTATTGTTAATGACGAGATTCAAGCTCGCATTGAGGCTCTGGGCATGTCCATGGCCGTGCTGACCACCTTTGTGCGGCTGCTGGAGCTGAAGCTGCTGCAGATGGAGGGAGAGGAGGGCACTGGTGGGGCGCTGTTACATTGTCACTGTTACAGTATTACGTAACAGCGTGTGACGCATTGTGGCTAGTAGGGTGTGATTATGTGGGTGCTATTTGCAGTGCTGCTGTGGTGTTGCTGCTTTTCAGTGCGGCCTCGTTGTGTGGGATTGAACCATGAGCACGCTGAAATGCATGTTGACAATTGCCTGGGAAACGACACTCATGCGTGCGAGAATTGTATCTGCCGTGCTGCCACCTGCAAGGCCGCTGAGAGATGACCTGCGCATGCTGCATGAGGCTGACTCAGCACACCAAACAACCGACACTCCTGCGACTCTTGCTTCTGCTGTAAGGCTGAGCTAATTGTTCGCTGTCACCTGCAGGGCCGCTGGAAGATGACCTGCGTATGCTGCATGAGGCTGAATCAGCACAGCAGGCCCACAAGGCACATGCAGCAGCAGCAGGGGCAGAGATGCCTGCGTGGCTGCGGCACTGCCTGCTGTACAGGTGGGCATTTGTTTCTATACGGCTTGCGTTGAGGGGTCCAGAATTTGAACTGCTGCTGGGTATCGTGTATCAATGTATTAGAACAAGCACGCTGTGGCTCTGGCAGAGGGTTGCGCAAGCAAACAAACGAAAGGCCAGCACGCGGCTGCGCTGCGTCGCGCATGTGCCGCTGCAACATGTCTGCTTTTGCTGCTGCATCGCTTCTGTTGTCAAACAAGCTTCACAGGTTTGGCCAGCACCTGCTGGTGGAGTTTCCTGTGCAGCTCGACCTCCGGAGGCTTAGCTGCAACACTAGCTGTCGCCGCCACCAATGTATGTTCTGCAGGTCTGGGCAGAAGCTGCTGGTGCGTGACTACCTCACAGCAGGGCGGCGAGAGCTGCAGGACACACTGGCTGAGCTGCAAGCGCTCATGGAGGTCACAGGGGAGTACCAGGAGTGAACCGGCAATGCGCGATGCCGCAGGACATATTTGCCGACCGTTTATGAAGGCGCATAATGACCACTAGACCGCTACACGGTGCTGCAGACGCCACGGTTCTTGGCGTATGGGGTGTGCTGTGACCTGTGCTGTGTACAGCTGTTTCGCGCGTCAGCCGCGCATATGTGTGTGCGCGTCGCTGGTGTAATATAAAGGACAAAATTGTTCAATCAATCTGCGCACATGTCTGTGGCTGGCACGATTGTGGCTCGTCGCAACTGGCAAGCGAAAATGACAAACACGCTGCCAACGCTACTGAAGAGGCGTCACTGTATTCCAGTATCTTACCTTAGACTGTTTTTTATTGATCTTGTGCAATAGGTAGAAGCTGACATTGCCGTGCTAGTGTTTGAAGCCAACCAGTTGCGCCTACCGCTGGCATTTCTGCACGCTGCTTCGCTCCGAAACCTACTAAAAACGCCAGAACTTGCGCTTAACCAGCTTGTATAACGGTGCGTCTATCTTTGGGGCCTATCCTGCAGGCAAGTACCTGGCGCCCGCAGCACCGCGGAGCAGGACCACCACAGCAGCAGGGCAGGCAGCAGCATAATGACGGACTCAAACGCCTTGCAACGTCAAATGAAGGAGGCTTTGAAGCACCAGGACCGCTCCTGGGCCACATTCATGCAGACCTGGAAAATCCCGCTCATTCTGGGGTACTACGGATTCTGCTCCAGCACGCTGATCGTCATCAACAAAGTAGCGGTGCACACGCTGCAGGCGCCGGTATTCATATTGGTGCTGCAGCTGCTGTTCTCTGCTGTGGTGGTGAAGGGCCTCAACTTTGCTGGTGTGCTTGAGGCAGAGGGGCTGCAGTGGAACCTGGTCAAGCCCTTCATGCTCATCGTGCTGGGCTTCCTGGGAACGCTGTATGGTCAGTGGAGCCAGAAACAAAATACAATCAGCAGCAGCCATCAGATCTTCATAGTGTACAGCTCACCAGAACAAGATGGCTGTGCCCAAACTGTTCCTAGAATGGTAGCAGCAGCAGCAGCAGTGGCGGTGGTGGCAGCAGCAGCAGCATCGGCAGCAGCAGCAGCGGTCACTATCAATGAGTCCGTTGCAGTCACTGCGTCATCATATTGGGTGGTGCCGCACCAACTCAACGCCGCACGCACTGCATCATTTGCGAGTCTTGCGCTCTGCTTCAGCACACGTCTTCTGCCCTGCCACTGCCTGATGCGAGTGTTATGGCACAGCAACAAGACTACCATGCTACTTCCTGCTTCCTGTCAAAACTGAACGTGTTCCCTAGCTGCAGTGGTCTTACTGATTGCTGTTCAATGCTGCTGTTGATTGCTGCCTGCAGCCATCATCAAGGTGCTGGTGTACAGCAACAAAAAGAACATTTCGCTAGTGTTCTTGATTTATTCATTCCTGCCTCTACTCCGTCACATGTGATGTAACCACTGCTGTGCTCACTGCTGCTGCTGCTGCTGCCTGCAGCCAACATCAAGGTGCTGGTGTACAGCAACGTGGAGACCTTCATCACCTTCCGCTCGTCAACGCCGCTGGTGTTGTGCATCTTCGACTACCTCTTCCTGGGCAGGGAGCTGCCAGGTGAGCACCACAGGGCCAGCCATATATATGTGCTCTGCTGTATTTGTCACTAGCAGGATCGCACTGGAACAGAGGCAACACCATAGAACAACCCTTGCTCCATGCGCGCTGCACAAACCTAAGGCGGTGCATCCCAACATACAGCAGCAGCAGCAGTGGGCAGTGCAGACTGAGCTGTAATCTTGACTTATGTTCACATGCAGGCATATAGCTTGGTACAGCGGCAGCTGCAGCAGCTACCACTGCAACATGTGGCGCTTGTGCAGTACCTTGTGCAGCTACAGCAACAACGGACTTGCTTGACCCTTCCATGACAAGACGTAACAACAGCAGCGGGTGGACCATTCAACAAGGATCTGCATCATCCACCACCAGCTGCCTGCTTTCAAATTCATGCTTCTAAGGTTGCATCCAGTACAATGTCCATGCTCCCTTGTTTCTCAACCCTGGTGCTTGTGCCCCTGCCTGTTATCCCGCAGGCAAGCGCTCGGTGTGCAGCATCTTCCTGCTGATTGCGTCATGCGCGGGCTACACATACTACGACCAGGGTGAGAGGCAGCGCACCAGCAGCTGCAGCCGGCAGCCAACAACAGCAGCTGCAGCAGGCAGTAACACGGAGTGGGCTGTCAGCGACCCACAACAGCTGTGCACACCGCCCGTGCAGCAGTGGAGTTGCAGCTATTTTCCTTGCCGGCTACAGCAAAACAGTCAACCCAACTTCAACGCTGTCTGGGCTTGGCTGTCACAGCCTGTCACAGCTAGTCGGACTAGCAGCACTTCCCAAGACACTGTCCTGGCAGCCAGCTGCTTGATGCTTCACCTCACTGTGCTGCATGCTCCATGTGCCACTGCTGCATACCACCAAACATACTCTTGTAGAATAACAAATGAAACAACACACCTCCTGCTGCATCCTGCAGGCTTTCAGATTCAGGCCTACACCTGGCTGTGCGTGTGGGTGGCGTTCTTCCTGTTTGAGGCCTGCTACGTGAAGCACGTGTGCGACACCGTGGCCATGTCCAACTGGGGCCGCGTGTACTACACAAACTTCCTGGCAGCGATGGCGCTGCTGGTCGTGTTCCCGATGTGCGCTGGCGAGCACGAGGTGCTGCGCGCAGCCGCGTTTAGCCTGCCGCAGGTGTCCGTGCTGTTCATGTCGTGCGCTGTGGGCGTGTGCATGAGCCATGCAGGTGAGCTGCAGGTTTCAGGTGGTGCGCCAGACCCTAGTGCAGCCCTAGTTTGGACCTTGTGGTCAAGCAACAGCCAGGAATCACAGCCGTGCGGTGGCGGCTGCATGCAGCTCAAGCATAGCTCGAGAGCCTAGCAACGTGTTTACATCAGAATTACATTGGACTTACATTGGACAAATGCTTACAAGCGCAAACAGACCAGTTGAGCCTACCACTGTCACAGCTTGCATGTACATGTGACTCTGTGCCTTGTGTACAATCCAAGCTCACACAGTGTTCTGCTACTGCCGCTGCTGCTACGCCATGTTCTTCCCACAGGCTACCTGATGCGCAGCAACGTATCAGCCACCGCTGGCGTCGTGGTGGGCGTCGTCTGCAAGATCGGCTCCGTGCTGATCAACCTGCTCATCTGGGACCAGCACGCATCGCCCATCCAGCTTTGCTTCCTCGCGATGGGCCTGGCCGGGGGCTCGCTTTTCCAGCAAGCGCCACTTCGCGCGAAGCCGGCCTCGACAAAGCTTCCGCTCGCCGTGCAAGATATGTCGGCTGATGACGTGGCGGAGAGCGAGGGCTTGATCAGGAGCTACTCCGGCTGCCCGCCGTGCAGTACAGCGGCCAGGAGCGACTCGGATTCCAGCGGCAGCTGCGCGACGCCGCTGGGCAGCTCGGACGCGCACCTGACAACTATCTCGCCAAGGGTGAACAGCCGGTAGAGCAGCTGTCACCACAGCAGATGGCTGACCGGATGGTTGACTGACTGACGGCAAGCTGGGGAGCGCTGCCAGCTGCTGCTATCTTTTGTCAGGTACATCAACGCACCGGGTGGCTGGTGGAGCAGCGATTAGCTTGGGTAGCGGTGGAGGGGGATGTCATTGTCCATCAAACCGCTTGATGACTCATCAGCGGCGGTCGTGAGCTGTTGGTGAGGGCGATGTTAGGGGAGCCTATTATAGGCTCACGGCTGAGTGAACGACTTAAATCTGTACATGCCATGTACCCATGGTCCTTTGCAGCCTGCTAGTTGGGCTACCCTACGGTTGGGGCATTCTGCAGAGGCCTGTGAGCCTGTCTGTTAGTGTTGGAAACTGGTGATTTGGCAGCTGCTCCTGCTGCTGCAGCACGCAGCAACGGGTGTGCTGCTGTACAAGCTGCCTTGCCTCAACTTTTCTCCAGTTCATCTCTTCTGTGAGACACAATGCTGGGCAGGCTTTGTTGACGGCACCTGTCATGTCATCAGATTACATGTGTGTCTTGAGTGCAGTGAGTAGTGCTGTGGCGGGGTAGAGGCACAGCCTAGTTGCCTCATGATCAACCAAAAGATTTCTCATTCCTGGCAAGAAGCAGTGTGGGTGGCAGCACTGCAATAGGTGTTTTTAAAAAATGTTATCTCTGTGTGCTTTCTGCACCCATGCATGGCCTGGCAGCGCTATATCTGTGAGCATTGGGGCTTGACAGCTTGTCGCACAGGGCTGTGACTGTGTGATGCATGTGCCAGCCTGGCTATATATGACAGCTGCTCATTGGTGCCATCTGCACTGAAAGCAGCAGTAACATGAAGCCAAGCATTGGACTAGGGCTGCTGTGCTGCATGGCAGCAGACATGCGTAGACTTGCACTGACATTGACCGAGTGACCTTGCGCTAAATAGCCACGGCTGATCCAATGGCAGCCGCTGCCAGCCCTAAGTGCTGGAGCATGCAGCAGGTGGTTTGTTTCGTGTTTTTGATGTTTTGATCATTGAAGCTTTTCTAATTCTGTGTAAACTGTATTGAAGGGTTTCTGACATGCACTGACTGAGTTGCTGCGCAGCCGCTTGCACTGTACAACTCGCACGTAATGGAGGCAGCAGCCTGCACTGTACAGTGCATGCAGGGCACTCAACAGTGCTGCCTGATGCTGCAAGCTGCAGGAGCCAGACGATGAAGCCGAATTTCTTTGGATTTATTTGCTTGTATTGATATCTACGGCAGCATCCGCAAAGGTTGGGCACACTGTGCTTAGCGGGGACAGTCCTGTCATTCTCAACCTGTGACAGGATGAAGGCACCCATTTGCGTCTCAATTGCTCTTTCTCGTGTGCGGTATAGAAAAAAGTTGAGTACATGTAAACTTTCAATTACAATCAACGAATCTATGCTACGGTATGCCATAACACAGCCGTGACTGACGTGCGTTTTCGCCTGATCAGCTGCCAGCCAGCACCGTTGAAGAGTTGGTCAGTGTAGTGCCGATAAGCTTGTTTCTGATTATATATAAATGTCTCATTTGCAGTGTTACCTCGCTTGATGGCATCGGGTGCTATCGACGGTTCTTGCTGTTGTACTGCATGCCAGGCGGTCATGTGCTCGTTTGCAGCTTGACACAAACATATATGTATTAATATACTGAAAGTCACCCAGATGGTGTTGAGCTGCCGTCCAGGGCAGCTGCTGGCCCTCTACATCGTTGGTTGGGCTTGTCTGGCCGCTGCGGAAAGGCCTGATGTTGGGACTGTCTGTTGCCCGGATAGCAAAACATATCTAGCGGAGCCGAGGACGACAACGGCGCTGATGACCTTTCCAGGCTCAGGGAACACCTGGGTGCGACACATCATCGAGACTCTGACGGGCTACCACACTTCCAGCGTGTATTGCGATAAGTTTCTGCGCCCAGTGTTCCAGGCAGAGTGCGATGACTCTTTCAACTGGGACAAGAGCATAGCAGTGAAGACCCACATGTTCAGCTGCTGGTGGAAGCGCGCCATTGTGATCATCAGGCACCCTCTGCGTGCCATCATGGGGGATTATCAGCGTTTGAGGACAGGAAGGAGCCACACAGGCGTTGTGGACCCACAGCAGTGGAACTGGGACGATTGGTATGGGCTGTCTACCCGCCAATGCCTCAGATGGACTGCGCAGTTCCAGCGCATCTTTGGAAACGCACAGACTCCTGGATGCGGCAATGCCACAGAATTCAAGGTCTTCTTCTACGAAGATCTGAAGACTGCCAGTGGCGACCTCAACCCGTACTTCCTGGATGAGCTGCTGAATTGGTTTGGCATTCCGAAAGAGGACTCGTTCTATGAGTGTGCGCTAATGAACAACAAGGGCCAGTTTGCGCGCAAGCTGCCCTCCAATCACCCAGCAACAAAGATCCTAAACGATACAGAGACGCACAGGCGCATGACAGAGGCTGGTTGCTTGCAGGCATACGACTACCTTCGCAGCAAGTTCCCACACCTGCAGCAGCCGCAGGATCAGCAGCAGCAGCAGTCCTCCAGCAGTTCTGCACCTGCAGGAGTCAGCAGCAGCACCAGCCAACCACAGCAGCAGCTCAGCACACAGCCGTCAGTGCAGCAGCCACCGCAACAGCCGCAGGATGTGCAGCAGCTGCAGCAGCCGCTGCAGGGGGATCCTTTGTCAGCAGTGGCCCCACAGCAGCAGCAGCCAGAGCAGCAAGAACAGCAGCAGCGAACGCAGCTCGTACCAGATTTGGGTGTCTTTTTGGACCCAAATGATTCGCTGTACGAGCCTGCATTCCCGCACCTGCACAGTGGCAGCCAACCGGTGGCCACCACGATGCAGCAAGCAGCAGCAGGCATGCCTCCGGCCTAAAGGAGACAATTTGCATAGTTATGTGTAGCGGGGCATAAGAGGTGAGTGCTGCATTACAGCATGGAGGATGAAGCCGTGCACTGTATAACAAGTTGCGACAGATGAGTCACATGTGCATCATGATTGCGCAGCCTGCGTGCCACTTGATAATGCTGACAGCACTGTAGCATAGCTAAGTGCCTGGTCACTGATTGACAGCACGCGTGCATACTTGGGGTGCAAGCAGTGCATGAGCGTGATGGGTTTTGTAGATGCTCGTGCAGCGTCAAGGGGCGATAATTGTGTATTTGTAGGTGGTTCCCCATATATGTTTCATCAGGGGAAGCTTGACATCATTCATCGATGCTGACCCTGCTGCTGTTGACGCTGCTTGCTGCAGATATAACAGGGCGTGCCGGGGTGGTGCTTGCTGCAATGAGCTGCCCAGCAGTCGCCAGGGAAGTCAGCAGTGGCGGCAGCGGCAGCAGCAGAGCGAACGGCTGTGGCACCAGCTTCCAGGCAGCCAACAAGCTTTCAAGCAGCAAAGCAGCTTAATTCGCAGATGTCAAAGCTCGCGGAAAGAAGGAGAGTGCGCTGCGCTAGTCGGCGCTAGAGGTTGAGGCTGGCGAGTGCAATTGATTCAACATTCGCTGGTTTTTGGTTCTAGGCAAGGGAGTCAGGCTCCCACCCAGGGCTTTCAGGCGTCACACTCCAAGCCCATTGCTGATACACTGAGTGCAGTGCCTAACAGTGACGGTCACCATGAAATGGCATCTCAACTGCTGAGCACCTGATAACCTCTGCACGAGGATACGAAGCACAACGGAGATAACAGCTTGTTATCCGCCATTTGAAAAGGGTCTTGCCTTGCCAACAAATCCCTGCAACACCTAAAACGCCTGACTGCCATGCATTCAGTCTGAAAGTCGACCCCATAATGGGGGTTGTAGCGAACCCCAAACAAGTGCTGCCTGTGCTACAGCAAGTGCTACCTAACCTCAGCGATACCGCAAACGTCACCAATGTTTCAAACAAGCTGCGGCATTCTTGCATTGGCACATGTGGGTTTACAGGACATAGCCTATCTAGTAGATTCTGCCTGGCTGGCAAAACAGAGTTTCAACCACAAACCCACGGACTGCAATAAGCCAAATCTCTCAAAGTAGGTTGATGCTATGGCTTAATGGGTAACATGATGATGATGAAAGTAGGTTTCCATGCAGCAACTGGCAACCGGCTGTATTAGCTGGAGTGCATCACAACCAGATTGAGCTGTCACTGCAGCAGTTGCACCAGCTGCATAAATTACTGCCTTAGCATAGCAGCACGGAGATCGTGTGGCTTTAGGACAGCCAACCAGGTTACTGTCCGTTTTAGCAGCCTACACATCTTTGGTATCTGTCAGTTGCCCATGAGCGACACAATGTGGTGAATATGGGGTGACTTGAGCACTGCAGATGTTGTGATGTCTGTCACAGAGTGACCAGTTGCATATCAAGCAGTCAGCATATTGAACTTGAATAGCCTGTCATTGGCGGTTTTTACAAGTGCCTGTGAGACTGACTGCAGAGGCATTATGTCGTCCAATGAAAAGGGCCGACCTATAGTCACGTGTTGAGTTGTTACAGCATGCGCAGCGCCACGTCCTTTCACGTCAGCTGCAGGAGCAGCCTGCTCATCAATCATTGACGTCAATGATTGACGAAAACCAGTCCACAGCCAGGCCAGGCAGACCTGCCCTTAGGAACTGACGCGGTCACCGCCCATGGCATGATACAGTGTAGCCACAGCAAAAAGTGCTAGCACGCCAGCAGCCGATTGCAACTGCTGCTCGTACATTCAGATCAAGCACACGGGCAATTGTCCCACCACTGATATCATCACCACTCAAATGGCATTGATGCTATGGCTTAATGGGTAACATGATGATGATGATCATCACCACTCAAAAGCTGTCCCGCATTGCAACCAAATCCACAGCACCTGCAGCACGCCAATCAGCCGCAGGTCAATGTGCTGCAAGCCAACGTGTGCATGCACGGCAGATTGCTGCAACCAGCAGCTGCTGCTGCCCATAGCCATGTCGGCCAGGTGCAGAACCAGCAGAGCATGCATTCAACTGCAAGCGCCTTTCAGCCTAAAGGCTACACTAGCCCGCCAGCAGGCTAGAACATTAAGCACTAGAAACTCTTTACTGCAATGGCAGTAGCATAGGGCACCATCCATTCCATCGACAGGACCCTCTAAAGTTGCCGGATGCATTCTACATGATGATGATGATGATGATGCATTCTAAGTGCATCGACACTTGTCAAACCATGCTGCAGACATGCAGCACAGCATAAATCACGCTATCTACGCCCCTCAAATCAGCCACATCTACATGGTAACAACAGATACAGCTGTGCCCCTCAACACCTGCCTGCTGTCTGCTATGCCCTATGATGCTGAACGTACAATGCCTGTGCACGCACGTGCACTTCACCAGAAGCACAACAAACACCCAATCCCCATGCCCATGCACTAAGCTAGCATACCACTGATGCTGCAGCGGCAGCCGTCATGCACAAGTACAACCACGCCCATTCGCCCAACCCACACTGTGCAGCCAACCATCCCCCCCCACACACACGCCACATACATAGCCAACACAACACTACGCAGCTTGCTCTGCGTACTGCAGCAGAACAGCTGCTAGGAAGCTAAGCAGGCACACCTGCTGCTGCAGCAAGCTCGCGCGCAGCAGCAGCACCTGCAGGCGGCGGTTCACTGCCACTTGTACTGCTCCTGCCGACACCAGCCGATGATGTACTGCTTTCTGCACTGCTGCCTGCTGAACTGTACCGCTCCCCCAGCCCAACATTCACAGCAGCAGCACCCCCACCAGCAGCGCCGCCGCCAATCGCTGCACCCACAGCAGCTGGCGCTGTCAGCGCATATGTGGCAGTACTCGTGCGCCGGCTGGCACCACGGCTGCTGTCGCCAGCCCCATCTGCTGACATCTGGCCTGCTGCTGCTGCTGCACCTGCAGGCAACTCTGGGAGCCCCAGCTGCCGCCGTAGGGCGCGGTTGTCCTCCAGCGCATCGCCTAGCCGCCTCTCACTGTCTGCCGCACGCCGCTCAAGCTCCTGGCCGCGCTCAAGCAGCCGCTCAGCCACCTCCGTAGCGTCATTGTCATACACAGGCAGCAGCATCGTCACACTCACGCGCGCAAGCTCAGGGAAGCTGGCAAGCGCTGACCTGCTAGTGCTGCGGCTGATGCTGCCGGTTGCACTCAGCTTACGCACAACGCCAATGCTCACAGACCCTCCAACTGCTGCTGCTGCGCTGCTAGCTGCAGCACCGTCCCCGTCCAGCAGTGCAGCAGGTGCAGACGGCGCCCCTGTAGGCCCGCCGCTGCTGCTGCTGGCTTTCACGCCGTCTATCAACCGCGCAAGCCCGGCCTGCTGTGCGGCTGCCTGCTCATGCAAGCGCATCAGCTCAGCCAACAGCCCTGCGCCGCTTGCTGCTGCTGCTGCCGCTGCTAGGCCCCGTGACGACTTGGCCAGATCAGCTGAAGAGGGAACCTTGGACACAGATGGGTGCCTACTGCCTGGCACTTCCTCCTCTATGATCTTGAACCTGCCACGCTTTTTAGGCTCTGCTGCGCCAGCAGCATCTGTACCTTCTGATACGGTGCCACCCGCCAGTCCTGCAATGCCCAAGCTGCCTCCTGCTCCTGCCAGCTGCATAGCACCAGGAGCCGCATTCGCTGCTCCTGCTGAGGGCGCAGGTGGTGGCAAGCCAGCTGAGCCTGCTGCTGCAAGGGATGACGCGGCAGCTGTTGCTGCTGCCGCAAGCGTTGGTGTTGCACTGCCGCTGATGCCGGCCGTTGCAGCGCCGCCGCGCTGGTGCTCGCCAGCTGCTGCGGCAACTGCTGCACCGTCACCAGCCGCAACTGCAAAGCCCACGGATGCGCCGTTGCAGCCTGCTGCTGCAGCTGCAGCAGCTGCCAGCTCAGCAGCCTCTGCTGCTGCGAGAACCTGCCGTGGCGTGTCAGTTGCTGAGTCAGACACGCGGCCTTCGCTGAGCACGCCACTGCGTGTGAAGGACCCAGTCAGACTCTCCTGCATGCCCCTGTTGGCGGGTGGTGACATAGGCGGCGGCTCCTCACCATGCTCGTACACCTGGAAGCGGCCGTGCCTGCCTTTCGACTTGCCTTTCAGCGGTATCGCCTCGGGCGCTGTCAGTGACGAGAGGGGCCCCTGACTGCTGCTTTCACGGCTCATTGGCGGGCTGCCGTTGTACATGCCAGATGCAAGGCTGAGGCTGCTGCCGCCACCGCTGATTGATAGTGCAGACAAGCCAGTGCCGCTGCCGCTGCCACCTGCTGCTGCTGCTGCTGCCATACCTGCGCCACACGACTGGTGGTTTGCAGCTAGTTGATGCGGTTGCACTGCTGCTGGCTCTGAGAAGTGCCCCTGCAAGCTGTTGCCAGGCGTGCTGCCAGCTGTGACACTGCCACTGGTGCCAGCTGCTGCTGCAGCAGCTGCCAGAGCAGGCGACCCTGCAAAGGCAGACGCTGCTCGTCGCATGAGTCCTTGCTGCTGCTGTTGCTGCTGCTGAGCTGCGGCTGCTGCAGCGCCGTTGCCGCTGCTTTCCAGCGGCACCTGCTGTTGCTGCTGCTGCATCGCCGCTTGTCCGCCTGCCTGTTGCTGCTGCTGCTGCTCCACCTGCTGCTGCACTGCAGGCGCTACCGCCTGCTCTGCAGCCTGCTGCTGCTGCTGCAGCGCCACAGCTGCTGCAGGCGGTGTCAGGGGCTGCGCTGCTGCATCCTCTGTAGACCGCCGCGAAGACGCCCCAGAGCCATCTGCTGCTTTTTCGGGGCCTTCGCCTGGCTCTGGCCCCTCTGCAATGGGGGTCAGGCGCGGCACCTGCTGCTGACCTGGCGTGCTGCCGTCATCTGGCTCCAGCTCTGCTTGCTTGCGCAGCTCCTCAATGTTGAAGTTCCAAGCAGAGACACCCTTCACGTACTCTTCCTGCAAGCAGCAGGTGAGGCAGCAGCAGAGAAGCACACAGCAGCGCAGCAGGTCGGTGGCGCTGATGGCGACACAGCCCGTAACAACAAAGCCCTACACTGACATGGCAGCAGACGTTGCGGTAGAGCTGGCCGGGATGGATGCTCGGTACAGTTGTAAATGCTTGTTGCTGCCCTACAGCATCCTGCTCAGCACCCACAAAACACATTGCTAACTAGAGCGCCCATGCAGCACAGCAGCGTGCATGCTGCCTGCACGTGCCGCACAGTGAACAGTCTACTGTCTGCGCGGCCTACCTGCGACTTCTCCAGCTGCTTGTCATTCTCTGCTGCCAGCGTTGCTGCCTTGCCCACGCGGATCTGCTGCACACGCTCGCCCAGCGCAGGCAGCCCCAGCACAAGCGTGCGCTGCAGGAACTCAGCGTCGCGTGCTTGCTGCAGACACAATAAGCAGCAACATAGACAGCAGTTGAGAAGCACGAACGCGGCACGCATGTCTGTGTTTGTGTTCATCAGCCTGGGCCTGACCACCACATTCAAGGAGCCAGCCTCGCTGCAGGATGTAGCATGCCTAACGTTTGCTGCTGCATCGCCAACAACAACATATATTCTGCAACCTAGGCACAAGTGTACGCTGCTGGACGAAGTGACTGCCTGCTGAGCTAGTGGTTTATGGTCAATCCCACCCCAGCCATAATGAAGTGTACTGCATTGCGACCCTCACCTTGAAGAACTTGTCCTCCAGCAGCTCCCTTGCTGAGGGGCGCTGCTTGTGGTCCTTCTGCAGGCAGCGCGCCACAAGGTTGCGCATCCCCTGGCAGCAGCACACAACGGCAGCAGGCAGCCACAACAGCAGTTAGAAGCAGAGACATGCAGAGCTGCTGCCTAGCTTCCAAAGTCTTGTACACTGAGAACGAAAGCTTTCCCGAATATCAAAACACCTTGATTGCTACAGCTGCAATGGCTGCACAGCGCAACCACAAAGGTCAGACCAGCTGCATCCCAGTTTGTGACCCTGCTAGCACGCTGCAGACAGCTGAAGCCAGGCATATGCGTGCTACAGCTGCCACACCACCAGTGTCAAGGCGAAGCAGCTGCAGCACGGTTATACCTTGGAGAAGTGCTTGCGCCCCGCCTTGTCATCCAGCTGGGGTGGAGGGTTCTGCAGCAGTATGAGAGCAGCAAGACACTGTGAACAAAGACCTGCGGCAATCACCCAGTCTGCCATGTGATGCTCTCGCTGCAAGAGCAGCTGCCGCAGCTGTCGGAGCTTGAGCAACAAGCCCTCATGAAGCCAGCGCTGCTGCTTGCTGTGCCGCGGAGATGTGGAGCCCTTCACAGCTCTGCTGTTCATGTTCAAGTGATACGCTGGCTGCGCCTACCTGCAGCGTCATCAGCAGCACCTTCATGGGCGGGAACTTGGCAAAAGGGGCATGCCCATTTGCCAGCTCCAGCATGGTGATACCAAATGACCAGATGTCTGCAGCGCTGTTGTACCTGTGATGCGCATGATGATGTGCGATGTGAAGTCAGTGCAACGAGCTACAAGTACAATGAAGTGGGCAGTAGCAGAAAAGCGCTTCAAAACACATGCAAGAACCCACCTCTGATCCTGGCGCACATCGCCTCATAACTGCAGTTGCCGAGAGTCCGATACCTCCCTGTTACTGCTGTACGCAAAGACCAACTGCAACACAGCAGCGGCTACTCACGAGTCCGTCTGCTCCATGACCTCTGGCGCCATCCAGCAAGGCGTGCCCACAAACGTGGTGCGCGTCATGGCCTCATTGCCCCAGGAGCCCTCACGCTGCAGCGTGGCAGCAACACCAAAGTCCCCAATGCGAACTGTGCCATCACGGTCAATCAAGATGTTGCCAGCCTGCAACGCCACCAGCAGCAGCAGCAGTCGTCACGAGGAGTGCCCAGCGCTCTGTCAGGGCTGCACTGGATGCGCAACCACACGTTGCAGTTAAAAATTGCAGCAAAGAACAGCGCAGTGCTGCTGCATATGAGCAGCTGCTGCTCAGTTTGTTCAGCAGCATCACCAAATAACGCTGCCTGGGCTGCTGCTGCATGTTCTGCTCTGGTTGCTCCAATCGCGCAGCGTCCTTGCTCCGCTGGCAGTTGCTGATCAAGTCAATGTCAAAATCTGGTTTGTTGTGCTGCCGCTGCTGCTGCAAACACATGACAGCTGCTGCTGCTGCTGCTGCTGCTTGTGCAGATGGCGTCGGCACACACCTTGACGTCACGGTGTATGCCCCTGTTCTCGTGCACGTATGCAAGCCCCTCCAGCACTGCTTTCATGATGGTGGCAATCACTGGCTCCTCGAGGCCCTGCAGCGTACGAGCAACACAAGAGACAAAAGTATGGCTCAGTGACAATACTTGCACTGTTGAAGTAGCTTGATGACTAGCAGGCGACTAGCAGGCGACTCCAGCCTTGCAGGACAAGGCGATTTGGCACATGTCGGCAGCTGTTGCTGCAGTGCACGCGCACTCCAAGCATCCTCCATCTGCTGCCCGCCAACGCACTGCTGGTTTACTATGTTGGCTGAAACTTTTTGCAGCACTTTCAGCTGTGCCAGCAGCATGTTGTTGACCACCACGGCCATGACGTCATTTGCTACACTGGCTGCTGTTGCATTCTGAACCTGCTGCACTCACATCTGGGTGCTGGTACTTCATGATGTGCAGCACTGAGCCACCACACATGAAAGGGGTGACCATCCACAGGTCCTGGCCGTGCACAAAAGATGTGTACAGTGGCAGGACGTTCTTGTGGTTGTACGACTTCATGGTCTGCGCCTCATGAATGATCTCCTCCTGCAGGCAAGAGAGCATGCATAAAAGACCTTCCTGGTAGCATGAGTACCTGCAGGACAACATAGCATGGCCTCACCAGGCTCATGTTGACCCTCTCCAGGTTCATCTTCTTTACTGCCACCTCCTCCCCGGTCTCCACGACGAGGGCGCGGTGCACCTGCAGCGTTGACAGAAACAATAGCAAACCATCAAATCAAGTGCCGGCTCTGCAGGGCTGCTAGCCAGCGGGGCAGCTAAACGCCTGTCAGGGGCAGCAGCCTCCTGTCCGTTCTCACAGTGGCACTGACGCCGCGCCCACAATCCTCCAGCAGCTCATAACAGGCCGGGTCTGCTGGGTACTCCCTGCTGGCTGTGAACGAAGCCGCTAGGTCCTTGCTGGATTTGCCCCGGAGTTTGCTGATGCTCAGCGCACTGAGTGCTCTGTCCATGATGCCTGTTGTGTCCAGTATATGCAACTCAGCAAGTTTTTGCTGCAATTCCAGCAGCGTGCATGTGCTCAACAAGACGCACAAGCGCCTGGCAACAAAGGTGTGGTAGGCGGGGCTGCAAATGCTTCATGGCTACATACATAGCTCCAGGAGTAATGGCCAGCAGGTGGTGGAGCGGCAAGGTGTACCCAACCTCCTCGGGTTACCAGTGCACCGCCCCTAGGGCTTTTGGGAACTCGTCAACCGATCTCAGCTCCATAAGACATGGTTTCACTTAGAATTACAGCTTGGCAAAACAGTCAGCTGCATCCTGGGATCATCGTCCGAGGGATCTGCAGAACGGACCGTTGACCTACGTTGACCCGAGTCTGTCTGATCAAGCTGGTGCATCAGACGGGCAGAAGTGGAGCTGTACTGCCGATGCCATGGCTAGCTTAGTAGTACAAGCAAATTGCTCGTTACACGCTGGGCAGAGTGCACCAAATGCAGTATTTGTGCAACCCATGTGACCCGCTGGGCGTGCAACCGGCCAAACAGGCATGCTGCCATCTTCTGAAAGGGTCCCTGCTGCAGCAGATGCCAGAGCCTGACAACCAAAATACATCCTTGCAAATGATGCTGCCATCCAGGAGTTGCAAGGGCCAACTTGCGTACAACATGCTGCCAACGCACTTGGCACTTTCATCATAGATGGTATGCCAGCATAAGCTTCAAGCTGCTGGCACATCAAGCAAGGCCATATGAAATGACACCAGTCACGCCAAGCCACGTCAGGGCTTGACTTGGTTGAGCATCCTATGCGTCAGGAACTTGTCACTGAGCATCCAGAAGCAACATCAGCAACATACGCCTCATGGGTCCGGCGGGACGTTAAACACGTGGCGCAGTGGTGATCATCATCATCATCATGTTACCCATTAAGCCATAGCATCAACGCCATGACGGACGAACAGTGGCCGAAAGGGTGCAGGTTCGATTCTGAGCCTAAGCAGTATGTCCCTGGACTCAGGAATACAGTCGGCGACAGCCGAAGGAAGGATGCTGCTAATGTCCTCGCGACTCTCCGCAGGACTCCGTCGATTGCTGGCTATATACACACCGGCCCAGCTAGGTATGCAGTCCACCGTATGGGGTGATTCCCACATGCTGCCTAGTAAGGGGTGTAAGGGTCTGGGTGGTCTACCTTACACCGAAAATAGAGAGAATAATCAGTCTGCTTTCCGCCTCCCCAGTGGGTGAGGCACGGTTGCCGATGCCGAAAGGTATGGCTTACAAGGATTGATTATTATTATTATGGGTTTGCAAACAATGCACTGTGTTTGGTGAGCCCAGTGCTGTTGTAGAACACACCAGTGCAGTACTTGCTGCAATGAGACATCCTTGTCTAGCAGGCTTGGCCAGGGGCCAGGTCAGCCCAAGGCCGTCATCTACCCCTCACTGATCATTGTGTTCCGACAGAAGCGTTCGATAACTGCAGGAGTGATACTCTGTACCGCTGTTGCGGCTGCTGCTGCTACTGGATGTCTTTCACGCCCAGCACAGGCACACCGCTCCTGCGGATCGTCCCCATGAACAGCCTCCCACTGGCCTCCGTAACACTCGTGACGCCGTATGTCACCTTGCCCTTGGCATCACCCAGGACCTGCACATGATGGGCAACACAGCAGTGAACAACAGCTTTAACTTCCTTGATAGGCCCGCACTCCTTCTGCGCCGTGTACTTCCACGCTGCCGCTTGAACTGCATGGCCATAGTGCAACAGATGGCAGCAGCGCAACTGGCAGCACCCAGGCCATGATTGCTGGCAGCTACTGCCGCACACCCCACAAAGCGCTGTACTGCAGCCACAGCAAAGGCAGCAGCACCACACATGGCCTTACAAACATCGCACACTCAGCGTAGGCTATGCGTAGTGCCTCTCACCTGCATGATCTTGCCCTCTGGGCTGACCTTGAGCACCAGTCCCCGCTTGGGCATCTGCACACCCAGCAGCCGCATGATGCGCGGCGCCCATGCCACCAGCACACGCACCACGCGGCTCTGCGTCAGGCTCATCAGGGCACTCGGCTGCAGCAACACGAGCAATGAGGCAGGGTTTGCGTCAGAGACACAGTTGGCGGCAGCAGCTTGGGGTGCGCGCATGCAGAGACAGATACCAGGAGAGTTTCAGCAGCTGGCAGTTCAGGCGTGCAAATCGCAGGGTAGTGCGACTGACAACTGCAGAGGCATGCCCAAGTGGGTTTCACGCCAGCCACGACTGCCAGCATGCCTTGTGTGTGTATAGACATAGAGCCATACCGCAACAGGTGTGCTGATGCAAGCCAGACGAAACCATCGGCTGCGCTGCAGCAACCTGATTTAGCAAGCATAAGTCACTCAATCAAAGAGTGGACGCCCATGTTGAAGCGGATGATGCTTATGCAACGATCAACAAACAAATCACACCGCTCACAGATCATGCTCATGCAACGATCAACAAAAAGGTCCTACCTCTGAGTAGATGGTCACCCAGTAGTTGGTGCCATCAGCTGCCTTGCTGATGCCGTCAGGGGGGCCTGGCAGGTTGTCCATGAACAGCTCAGCACTGCCCGCCTTGGGGCCCTGCAGCCAGTACCTGCAGCAGCAGACACAGCAGAAGTGCCGTGGTTGATGTGTTGCTTGAGCTGGGAGAACAGCAGCAGCCAGTTTGCATCATCCCAGTTTGCATCATCCCAGCAGCAACACCAAGCAGCCAGGTTCAGAGCATGCAGATGCAGCCCTCTGATGCACTGCCAGCGACTGCATCCATGGCAGTTACAGGCAAATCAAGGGTGGCAATTCCCACAAGCTTCACACATGACATGACAGCGCAACCAATGTTTGTCACACCTGTGGATCTTCATCTGGATGGAGTCGGCCACCAGCAGGTAATCCTCCTCGGGAGACAGCGCCACGCCGTTGCCAAACCACAGCTTGTCCATGAGCGCAATGGTAGAGCCGTTGGAGGGGTGGTAGGCCAGCAGCATGCCTGCAACAGGGCGCAAGATATGGACATCCAGGTAGCGGCGTTTGCACTGCTGTGCCTTGATCGCCGTATCCTGCTGCCTGCCAAGTAACAGCAACATTACAGCACATGCTGTGCAGACGCATTACCGTCACACTGACAGCAGGCCATGACTGCTGCCGAAATGAAAGTGGACCAGCTACACAGAGGGGAAAGTCAAGATGGCAGCCCCACCTGCTGGTGCGCCCTTGGCAATAGTGACAAACACAGAGTCCAGCACATCCCAAGAGGTGTCCTCAGTCCTGCAGGCATAACGTACACCAGCAGCAGCAGCAGCACATGCACATCAGAAATGCAGACAATGATGTAACTGAAGTTGTATAGATCAAGGCACCGACATATGCTGCCAGGGCGCGACTGATCAGATCTGCGCGCCGCAGTTCTCGCAAACCCGTTGAAACCATCCTGATCTTACTGGTGAACCAGCACTGCTGCAGTGCAGTTGCCTCCAACGCTCACTTGTATGCCAGCACGTCAGTTGAGCATGAGAAGTAGACAGTCCCGTCTGATGCGATGTCCAGTGCATTTGCAAACTCCACTGGGTAGCCTGCCAGCAGTGGCGACTCATCAGACACCCTGCCGGTGGCCAGGATGAGCTTCTGCTCCCGTGCATCACCTGCAAGTGCAACACAGCACAGCACTGTTAGACGCAGCAGCAAAGCAGGCAGCACTACGACACACTGCACACGTGCTGGATACATTGCAGATAATTCGGCCCCCAGAAATAAATGCAGCAAATCGAGCGCGTGCAAAATGTTCAACACATGCACACCTGCTTGCAGGGAAACTGCGGCCATTAAAACAGCAGGAGCACCATGATTGTTGCTGATGCTGCGTTTAGTCTCACCAGGTGCCACGAGCTGCAGCAGGCCCAGTGGGCTGTTGGCCATGTACAGGTTGCCCTCAGCATCAAACTTGACGCCGAGCGTCCTGCCTGGTGACGAGTAGGCCAGGGGCTCCTGGGGGATGTTGTAGTCACCGTGCCCGTCAGGTGTAGCAATGAAGATCTGCGGTGGCAGCAGCAGCAGCAGCGGATAGGGGGGACTGTTACACATACGCAAGTTGGTCCCCTGTGTCGACGCACATACCATACATACCAACCACGTGCGGGTGTGCTAGACCAGGCGTTCACCTTGTGATTGATCTAGCATGCATCCACTGGCACCCAACTGCTTGCAAATCACTACGCTGCTGGAGGGTGCATGCCAGGCGCCAACTTGATTCCTGCTGTTGTTCCTTGGCAGGGCTTGTGCATGGTGCTCTGCGTGCGCTTGAAGCCGGGCAGCAGCAATGGCAGCACCATCTCACCTTGCCAAACCTGTCGACCAGCCCTAGCTTGCCATCTGGTGCAACAGCAACTGTTTCAACACCTGCAAGGCACATACGAGCATTTGTTCCTGGTGAAACCTCAGTCCATACTGTGAATGGCGTTATGTTGCAAATTGCGCCAAGTTGATTGCAATATGTCTGACCAGTGTTGTGATTTGAACAGTTGCTCTGCGGGGATATGCCGTTGTCCGCTGCTGTTATGCCTGATGCTTGGCAGGAAGAAGATCCCTTTTGTGTTTGAAGCTGTTGCAAGAAGCAGGTCGCCATTTGCATAACAGCCCCACGCCATCCTGTTGTCATTGTCTGATTCTGCTGACACCAGATATTCTGAATTGAAACTCACCCACTATCTTGTCTGTGAGGACCATCTGCGCTTTTGTGAGCGCGTCATTCTCAACTTTGAAGCCCTTGTCCCACTTCAGTGGCAGTGTGTCTGCTGGAGGGTCTGCCATGTAATCATACTCTACCCCAGGAGGAAAAGGCAGGCGCAGTGTTACTTGTCCTGCAAGCGTGAAAGTTTCAGCCAGGCAGCAGGCCTCTCATGCCAGTGCTAGCCTAGCAGCTGCTTGGTAGGCAGGCAGCAGGAGCAGTACATGCAGCCGCTGCAAACTCAATGTGGCCAAATCATGTATCACAGCTGCAAGCATCCCACATATGAGATGCGAGGTTGTTTCATCTGTTCATTCGCTACGCATAGCTGGCTAAGGGGCCTTAGATCGGCCACATTGCGAGGCAACTCCCCAACTGACAGCAGCACAACAGTCCCGCGCTCACCGAACTCCACAGCTGCTAGCAGCGCCAAAAAAGCTACAAAGAGAGCTCTTCCTATCATCTTGTTGTGATCGCTGTCACAACGAGGCAGACGTTCGAGGCACAGACTTGTACGCCCGACTTGCGGAATGAGCACTGAATCACAACACGCTAGCTTTATTCACGAAGACAAAGGCTAAGGGAGAAGCAGGCCGAATCGCACCGTCGGGATCAGGCGTGCATGGGTCAGACTACTGGTCGTACTGTTGTGGTTTGAGTAAGCTAACAGCTTAGGACGTCAGGGGGATACAAGTGAGGCCCATTGGGCTGAGGAACAGCCGTATCCCACGTGCTTTTACACCATTCACCATAGCAACACAGAATAAGCACCTTTGTGATTGCATTCCAATATATGCGACGTGGGCAGCAGAGGCAGCAGCAGCAGCAGCAGCAGCAGCACATGTCCAGCTGTCTGACAGCTTACTGTAGGTGTTGAGAAACCAACGCTGTTGCATGCAGGTGACAGCTAAGCACACGGTTACACGTTTTCTGGCTGTGCGGCTGCCCCTGTTGAGGCCCACAGCCGCTGGTGTACCAGCAGCAGGGCAGGCAAGGACACAAAAGCAGCGCTGCAATGCCATGGGCAAGGCCAGCACAAGCCTCAGCAAGCGCTTGCACGTCTATGTATCTGGTGAGCGCTGTGTGCAGCTGCTTCTTCCCTGTTAACAGCCATGTTGCGCATTGCGGGCTGAGCACTACACCAAGCATACAGCAGCTGCCAGCGTACGATGATGATGCTGTACAGCAACTGGAACCTGCATGGCTGGAAAGTCACTCCACTTTTTAGAGTGAATTCACTATGCTGCAGGCCGTGTGCAAGGTGTCTTCTTTAGGAATTACACAATGGTGAGATTTTGCCTTATTCAGGCTGTGGCCAGCCAGCTGGATCTGCTGCACCTCACTTCTTGTACCATCGCATGCCATATCACCTCCCATCAGTCCGCCAGCCAGCTACTACAGCACAACAGCCCACATGCAAACAGCAGCAAACATGCGTTGATCAGCAATACCAAGCGAACAGAGAAGAAGCAAACTGCGGTGAAGCCGCATGCAGTGCTGAGCAGCTTTTACTATGACCTGCAGAGCAAGGCGTTGGAGCTGGGTGTGACTGGCTGGGTGCGCAACAGGCGGGATGGCCGCGTGGAAGTGGCAGCAGAGGGGTACCCAGAAGACCTAGAGGCACTGCTCAAGTGGCTGCATACAGGTGGGAGTGTGGGCTGGCTGGCTTGCATGTTGGTGTGGTTGTTTGTGAGGTGGCAATGGTTAGCCACTTGATGGGGCCCAGAGAGCATGGCGTTCCGCAGAGTGCCTGCCGTAGGCCCTGAGTGGGCAAAGAGGAAGATACATACATACTCTTGGTGTCCATGTCATTGAAAAACAGATACTGGGAATGAAGACCACAACCAGGGCATTGCCACAAGCAGTTGCGGCGGTGTAGAGCTCATGTACATCATAGCACAGTTTTACAGAGTGCCAGACGTAGTATGCGCGTGTTGGTATAGAGCTTGCACGTGGGCTGTGCGCAGCGCGAAGCCCATGTACAAGCATTCGGTGCGGTTTTTGCTCACTTTATAAACGGCGCTGCTGCCTGTTGTCTCTTTGCAGGGTCGCCAGAGGCCGATGTTGCAGGGATTGAAAGCAGTTGGAGCACAGCCACAGGTGAATTTGATGCGTTTGATATGCTATGGACAGAATGACGAACAGCGCATTCTGCATGCGTATGTCTCACACATAGAATTTGCAGCAGAAGCCTTCTGTGCGCCGCGTACAGGGCCTGAGGCATAGTCGTGAAGCATTAGTGGGCGCCTGTCAGGCAGTACTCATGCTGATGCTACCACTGGGCCATATGGCTTATGCATGAGCAGAGCCCTGTAGGGTATGTGTGATGCAGACAGGCATTCCCGTCACGTTTGCAGCCCAGATCCTTCACGAACATGCAGTTGATGTCTGGCCATAGTTGCCCAGCCGCTGGTTCATGCACCAGCCTGATGATCATGCTGTTCATCAGCCTGTCTCAGTGGGCGCATCATTGGGAAATGGCTGTCTGCCAGTAGAAAGGTTTGTATGTCGCACGGCAGTGCACAGTTGGTGCACATGCTCCTGATAACGTGGCTGTCATATCATGTTTATTCTGGTCAAACTTCCATGTAACACTTCGCACGGGGCAAGTTCGAGATACCGCGGCTTTTGAAAGCTTTGTTACTCTTGTTCTGGTCAATGTTAGGTATCTGTGGTACGTTTCAGCGCACAGGCTACAGGGCCTCGCGCCCAGGCTTCACTTGTCGCGTTTCGGGGCTGTCGGGGTCCTGTACGTGCAGTCGACGGCGTACGCGTTACGTTGAAGCATATTTATTCTGCTTCGAAGCACAGCACGAGCACTCCACAGGCTAACAGTCCGGCAGCATCAGAAGGACATGGATTGCGGATTGATTGCAGCTGGCCTGAAGCAACTGTGTGTGGGACCTCTACGACCAGTCAAGCTAGTTAAAACGAAGAGCTCCAAAAAGTATGGTGACATAGATGCTGTGCATGAGAGGTGCGTGTCATGGCAGCAGCCCATCTACATGCAGCTGTAATACTGTTCAGGAGTGATGTGTCATGTCTGCTCCAGCTTCATCCATGCAAGCTCAGGCGCACATTGCATGAAACGTTGAAAAGCAGTGTAAAACGCACGTTTATCCTGCAGGGAGTGGCCTGTGGACACCAAGCAGTATGAGCTGCTGCACAAGGCTGGCAAGGGTGCACATGCTGCGGTGAGCAGCAGCGACATGCACACACGTGCTAAGGCCAGTTGCATGCCCTACATGCAGGAATCGAGTACGCTAGAGGATCAGTCTGGCTGCAGCTGCTCTGGTGCGCCAGTTTCTGCAAGCACCACGCTGATAGCAGCACCCTGCAGGCACACCGAAGCAACGCTGCTTGCACGTGTGCTCCTGCACACAGGTGTACTGTGCGCGCTTAAAGACCCATGATGAGGTTGTTGCTGTCAAGAAGCTGGACTTGGATGCAAGCTGCAACTATGACCTGGTGAGCAGCAGCAGCAACCAGCTGCGGCAGCGTCTCCTGCAAGCAACACATCCACATGTGCAGGCTCCAGTCCTGCAGCAGCGAAGATGAACCCTCTCAAATAGCAGGCAGGAACAGCCGTCAGCGGCTGACCATCCAGATTTGAACTAGCAAAGACTGCATTGCCAATGGGCCACTGCCAGCTTCTTCGCTTGTTTGCTGCTGCAGACGTCGCTCATACGTGAGGCCACCCTGATGCGCAAGTTGCAGCACCCAAACGTGCTGCAGCTGTACACCTCATTTGTGGTTGGGCGTGAGCTGTGGCTGGTGATGCCCTACATGGCACATGGCTCAGTGCGCAACGTCATGAAGAAGCAAGGCCTCACACAGGTGGGCGGCAGCCTTGCAGGAAACAGCTTAGGGGCTTGGTTGTTGTGCGCGTGTCCACAGCGTCGCCACGTGGCAGCAGCAGAGACTGCTGCAGGGCAAGACCTGGTAGCAGGCATCTCAAAGAGGTGTGCAGCCCTTTTCTCTGGGCTGCCATTTGAAAGCGGAGGCAAAACTAGTTCTGCCCCCGCCACATGTTGCACCAGCAGGTGGCCAGGCACAGTGTGATGCTGCTGCTGCTTTCTGCTGGTTGTGCTGTGCAGGGCCTGGATGAGGTGGTGATTGCCAGCATCATGCGCAGCGTGCTGCAGGGGCTGGACTATGTGCACCAGAATGGAGGCATCCACAGGGACATCAAGGTGGGCACCACCATGAGCAGCGCGCTGGTTGCCTTGTCTGCGTGACGCAGTGCAGCGATGTTGTGGTGTCAATCCCCTGCATAATGCAGTGCAGCAAATGAGCAGCGCTGTTCTCCTACGATATATGTTTCTGGGAAGTCACGCTGCTGTGGGCTGCTGTGCATGTTGTGATTCCACTGTCTGCTGCTGCTGCTGCAGGCTGACAACATCCTCATTTCAGAGGATGGCGACGTTCGGCTGGCAGATTTTGGGGTGGCTGCTGCAGGCGCACGCCAGGTGAGCAGCTAGTCGTGGCAGCTGGCAGTGGCACCACCACACACAGCATGGTGCTGCAGCGGCAGGGGTCTTGTGGTGCTTCCTTCATCCACCGTGGATGTGTTTGAAACACATGGAGTGTGCTATTCTGCGGGTGAAACAGGTGTTAGCATACTGGCTGGTTAACAAATCAAGCTGCAGAATGCCCTGCTGTATTGTGCGTGTGTTACAGGTCAGCATGATCAACCTGGACATGTCAGCAGTCATGGCCACCACGTTTGTGGGCACGCCATGCTGGATGGCGCCTGAGGTCATGGCGCAGGGCGATGGGTGAGCATGTAAGAGCTGGTATAAACGCAGCCAGACTGCAGCAGCGCAAACAGCAGCTGGCATGCTGTTTTGGGAGAGTGCATGCAACAGCACAGTACAGATGCCTCTGGCGACAACCACAATGTGCTGACGGCTTGACTGCTGTATTCTGCTGCACACCTTGGCGACTGCTGCCCTGCAGCTACAACACCTCTGCAGACATCTGGTCTGTAGGCATCACCATGATTGAGCTGGCGCAGGGCAGGCCGCCGCTGTCCCGCGCGCACCCCATGCGTGTGCTGATGGACACCATCCACAACCCACCACCCAGCCTGGACGAGCACTTCTCAAAGGTGTGGCTGGTGGCATGTCTGTGTTAGGTTTGGATGCGGAAGAGGTGCACAGCGAACACTGAGCTCTGCTACACGTGCCACTACTTCCAATGTAGCTACAGCGGCCTGTTGCACTCCTCACCGGCAATTGCTGCTTGGCTTGCTTGGGTTGTGCCGTGCCACCCCCCTTATTGCTGCAGCCCTTCAAGGAGGTGGTTGACGCCTGCCTGTGCAAAGACCCCAGCGAGCGGCCCTCGGCAGCAGAGCTGCTCAACTTCCGCTTCTTCAGAATGGCACGCGAGCCGGAGTTCCTAGTAGAGCACTTCCTGGCAGGCCTGGAAGTTCAGAGTGAAGTGCGCAGGGCAGCAACAGTGTCAGGGGCAGATGGCACAGCAGCACAGGATGCAGCAGCAGCAGCAGGAGGTGCAGGGTGTGCGGGGGCGGATGGTGTCAGCAGCAGGGCGGCAAGCGGGTTGCTGCCACCACAGCTGCTGGGAGGCATCCTGCGGGGCAAGTCTGCGTTGGGGTTGCAGGTGGGTGTTGCTGCTGGCGTCTGACATATTCAAGCCTTACAAGGGAGCATCCTGCTGCCAGCAGCTGGCACCATGCTGGTCGGTTTGCCTGCTTGAGCTACAGTTGTGTGCTGCCTCACCATGCACTAAGCAACCAGCATCATGATGCGGTATCTGTTGTGTCGTAATCTGCAGGAGCTCGTGCTGGGCCGCATCGGCTCACGCCTGAAGAGCAGCTGGTACTTCCCTCCAATGCAGCAGCAGCTGCTGCAGTCGCACCAGGAAGATGGGCAGGCAGAAGACCAGGCAGCAACGGATGAGGCGGCTGCAGAGCAGGCAGCAGCTGCAGCAGCTGGGCAGGCTGCAGGGGCGCTAGCAGTGCTGGCGGGTGTGGTGAGCAGGGATGGAAGCAGGATGGTGCAGGGAGCTGCTGCAGCTGGTGCTGCTACCAACTGTGACGCCGGCCCCAGCTCAAGCCAGCAGTGCGTGTGCAGTCGCTTGTCGGACAAGCTCAGCGTTGATAGGCAGCAGCGGCAGCATCAGCAGGAGTGCAGCCGCAGCAACAGCTGCTGCCTTGTGGTTGAGGGCGAGAGCAGCTGGGTTGCGGAGCCGGCAGCAGCACGTGCCCTGCCTGTCCCCATTCAGCAGCAGCAGCCAACGGTGGTGGTCGGGCAGCAAGCAGAAGGTGTTGAGCTGGCACAGATGCCTGCTGGTGTTGCTGTAATGGGTCAGGGTACCGGCAGGCCCACACACGCAGAGCCAGATGACGACCACCTAGCATGTGTTGCGGTGCAGGTCCTGCTGGCTGGACCTGCGAATGAGAAACTGCAGTTGCAGGGCCCTAGCTTGTCAAATGAACAGATGGCTTGCTGAGACAGGTACAGCAGTGGTGTTGGCCTGTTGTCAGAGTTATATATCCAATTTTGCATTTGATTGTCTATGGCAGCTATTTCATTATGCCGTTTGCTGTGATCTGATCTGTTGTGTATGGTATGTATATGTGCACTGCACATCATGATAGACTGTATGTATGTGCTGGTCAGGCGTCCTGGCCAGTGCCGGGCGTGTCATCTTCAAGGCCCTTCCAGGCAGCATGGGTATGAACGCAGTCTGGCAAAGCATTGCAATGTGCCGCGATCAGCCTGATAGCATCACAATCGAAGCTGGTTGATCACAGCATGACAATGTTCCTCATCACGGCAGCACAGCTGCCTCTGTTGGATTGGCTGTGCAGCGTGTGTTATGTGGGGCGTCTCCTGTGGAAGTGTGGGGTGTCCGAGTCTGAGCTGACCAAGTGTGTACTGATCAGCACACAGGCCTCCATGTTGCCTGCCCTGCGTTTGCTGTTTTGACTGCGGTTCATTGGCCGATGGTGCCATGGTACCATCAGCGGTACCATCACCGGTGCCATCAGCCTGACGAACAACAGTTGTTGGTGTGCGCTTGTCTTCAGCATGGTACTCCGAGTGGGCTGCCCACGCAGCCAAGCTGGCCATTATGCAGGCATCACTGATGTCAGGCTGCAACTTGCAGTGTGTGACACACCTGTTGTTGTGTGGCATGCCTGCAAAGCAGTGACTGCAACACCGGGTGTTGTCCATGCTCCATGCCCGGCCAGCAACCGCAAGTGATAAGGCATAGTCATGTTGTGAGCTCAGGCACAACAGGTAATGGCAGGGCTGACCCATCCATGGACGTGGCCACATCGGAGGTGTTGAGACCTGGACCCTCCTCAAGTATGACAGATGTCACATGCACGGTGCTGGTGCCACATGCTGACAGTGCCCACTGCGAATCAATGCCGTTGCAGTACTTCTGCTTGAGGATAGATGTCAAGCTGTGCTAGATTGCAGATCACATACACCAGACACGCCTGTGCTTGCTGTTGTTGGCACCATTGAATTGCCAGCTCTCAGGCCAGAGGCCTTGCCTTGTGTTTTGACGCTGTCAAGTCTTCTATAATCCATACAAGTATATTATAGCCACCATGGTATATACAGAAGCGGAGCTGAAAGCGAAGACAGTGAAAGTACGCCTGCTTGCTCTGGCATCAGCACTTCTGGGCAACCCGGAACTTGCGGCAGCAACTGATCTAATTGGTGGATATATGTAGGAGCTGAAGGAGATAGCAAAGGAAGTCGGAGCTGCAACGACGGGTAAGAAGGATGAACTCGTAGCGGCCATTCTCGCTGTTTCATCAGACCCAGCAGCAGCCGATGATGCCGGGTTGGAGGATGCTGACGAGCTGGAGGATCCTGCGGTAGAAGAGGCAGCAGCACCCGCAGCTGGAGCAGAAGCAGCAGCTGCCTCAGGCAAGCACGCTTCCATCGTGTTCAACCTGGAAGGCAAGAAGGCAAGTGCTGTTGCTCTTGATAGAAGCACAATCTCATTCAAAAGCTACTGGCAACAGCTGCATCTGTGCTGACCGTCTCATCATCTTCATGCGCAAACCAACAGACAGCAGCGATAGCAGCAGTACAGAAGTTGAGCAGGGTCAGTGGATCACCCAGCGATCATCTGCATAGCCAACCTGCAAGTGGTCTAGTACAGTAAGGCAGAGTTTACTGCAGGCGCGCACGTGGGTGCAGCACACACAGTAGGACAAGCAGACAGAAGAAGCTTGCCAGCCCAACCACAGACATCCTCTGATGGACTGCAGCAGCCTTGGGCTGTAGCTGGCCATGCCAGCAATGTCAGCATCACAGGAGCAGATGCGCGTCACAGTTGCAGTGGAGTTAGCCTCACCTGCAGCAGCTCTTGGGGCTGTTCCACATGGCAAACGAACAGCCTGCACTGTTGTGCCATTACACATCAGCGGTGACCATAAAGAGCTGCACAGGTTGAGCAGAAGAAAACCGAAAAGCGTGAACCCGCTGAAAGCTTCAAAGCAAGCCGTGCTGTGCCTGCTGCTGTTGCTGCTGCTGCTGCCAGGTTGAGGAGAAGAAGGCCAAAAAGCATGTCCCCGCTGAAAGTTCGACAGCGAGTGCTGATGTGTCTGCTGCTGCCTGCTGCTGCTGCTGCCTGCTGCTGCTGCTGCTGGCAGGTTGAGGAGAAGAAGGCCAACATAGTGGGCGTCAAAGCACTCAGCGATGCAGAGCGCGCACAGCTGAGAGCAGCCAAGTACGGAGCCTACGCACAAGATCAGCAGCAGCAGCCCCTGCATCACAGCAGCTGCTTAGTTGCTGCAGCATTTGTTGTGTGTTGCCGCGCAACATGTCTGGGGATCACACAACCAGCAATGGAAGCAGCCTGCAAACAGTTGAGCTTGGCTACTGCACAACTTGCAAGGACATGAGCCTGCAGCAGCACCTCACATGCTGCGCCGTCTGAAAGCTGCTGCCTTGTCCTGTCTGGTTTCCTGCAGGTTTGGGATCAAGGTGTGCAGCAGCACAACGACGGTTGTCGCATGTGTCAGCTGAGCAGCGGGGCAGCTGTTGCAGAGCGATTGCAGAACTGTTCAAGTTGCGAGATCAGCACAATGCAGCTGATAACCGGGAACATGGCAGGAGATGAACTTGCCGAACCAGCAGCAATGGCAGCACAGAGGGTGTGTGGTTTGCAACTGCAGGCCATCTGGTGCCTGCATCCATCACAGCCGTGTTGGCGTGCCCATCGCCGCACTATGCGGCCATGCACCCCTGCCACTGTGTGCGCTCAGCTCACAGACTTCCACACATGCCGCTGATGCAACCGAGTGTGGGGCACAGCAGCCAGCATAGTACCACCAGGCTTCTGCGATGTGTCTGCGTTCGTGTCTGAGAGTGCATCGTGTTTATGTGCAGGCTGCTGCTGCTGGCGCTGGTGCACCTGCCAAGCCTGCTGAGAAGGCAGCAGGCGGTGGCAAGGCAGCAGACAAGACGCTAGAGGAGCAGGTGAGCCACTCCACTTTTGCTTGCTGATTTTTACCAAATGGTGTTTGCTGTTGCCTTGCATGATGTGGGGGCAGCAGCAACAACAGCCAAGCGGTGACATGCGGCACTGACTGCAGCAGAAGGAGCTGGAAGAAAGCACTGAACACAAGGCAAGGTTCAGCAGCAGCAGCAGCAGCGGTCGAAGCACTAGTGGGGCCATAGCAATAGCAGAAGATGGTGCAAGGGGCGCGGACTTTCACGAGCTTGCTGGTCAAAGGGGTATGGCTGTGCCATGCATTGTGTTTCTTGGTGCAGGTCAAGGTGCTGGAGCACGGCATCAAGCACGGCACCGCGAGTGACGCTGACAATGCTAAGCAAGCACTTGCTTATTGCTGTTTCGCTGGTCTCTCACGTGTCTCGACGCAGGTGAAGGTGCTTGAGCGCGGCATCAAGTATGGCACCACGAGTGACGCTGACAATGCCAAGCAAGCACTTGCTCACCACTCTTCAACTCGTCTCCCGAGCTTTAACTCGTCTCCCGCGGTTCGTGGTGCAGGTGAAGGTGCTTGAACGCGGCATCAAGTACGGCACCTCGAGCGATGCTGACAAGGCCAAGCAAGCACTTCCTTACTGCTGTGTTACTGGTGTGTTACAGTGTGTTACTGGACTCTTGTGTATTGTGGCGCAGGTCAAGGTGCTTGAGCGCGGCATCAAGTACAGCACCTCCAGCGACGCTGACAAGGCCAAGCAAGCACTTGCTTTTCGCTGTGTCACTGGATTGTCGCGATCAAGGGGCGCGGTTGTGCCATGCAATGTGTGTCGTGGTGCAGGTGAAGGTGCTTGAGCGCGGCGTCAAGTACGGCACCGCGAATGACGCTGGCAAGGCCTAACAAGCACACGCTTCCTGCTGTTTCACTTGACTTTTGCGAATTTGCGGATCAAAGGGCTGCGGCTGTGCCATGCAATGTGTTGCGTGTCGCAGGTGAAGGTGCTTGAGCGCGGCATCAAGTACGGCACCTCCAGCGATGCTGACAAGGCCAAGCTGGAGAAGCTGCGCAAGCAGCTGGAGGCACAGAAGGAGAAGCAGCGGCTGGCACTGGACAAGGTGTGTTATTTTTTGTAACATATAACATGTTGTATTTGAAATTCAACATTGTGTGTGACGTGCAGCAGCCAGCTGGCCTATCTTTGCTGAAAACATGCCGCTGCTGCCCCATGGGTGGGTGTGCTGACGTCACCCCGCGATCATGCAGGAATGCCTTGCAGCTGGATGCGCAGATGTGAAGTTGTTGGCTGTTTTGAATTTGATTACTGATGAAGTGCGCCTTGCCTCTGCCGTTGCTGCTGCTGCTGCTGCAGGTCGAGTTGGCAGACCCTGACAAGATGGCTGCTCGGGAGAAGAAGTTTGGCAAGCCACTCACAGCAGGTGCGGCCACGGCTCTTTGCCCACTGCGGAATAATTGAAGCGGACATCCATGCTGCATAATCTGTCAAGGCATGTGCGCTGACTCAGCACTGCTGAGCCTAGGCTGCTGCACCTGCTGGAGGAAGCAGCCCTGCATGCGGCTGACGGCAAGTGCGCTGGCGGCTTCTTCGGCATGTTGGATGCTGCACGTGCATGCGGCATAGGTCATCCATGGCATATGTGTTACATGTTGCTGTTGGCTTCATTGCCAAGCCGCACATGGTTTGCCATAACTTTGTGTCAGCGACCCGTTTCCCTGCGCGGCTGAGCAGCCATAGTTTGGCAGCTGCACCTGGCTGTATTCCGTGCAACTTCTTTGCCCCCTCTGGACCTGTGAGGGACCCTGAGCTGCTGAAGAAGCGTAGGGGCTTTGCAAATTGGCAGTCACACGTGCTGTATCCCATGCTGCTTACAATGCTGCTTATAATGCGGCTGCGCGACCTTTCGTGTGTGTGCAGGCAAGGACCCCAAGGACCCTGAGCTGCTGAAGAAGCGCGCAGCCAAGTTTGGCAAGCCGCTGGTGGCCCCAGCCAGCGCAGCAGACGACGACGCGCGGAAAAAGGTGCGCTGCCATCGTAAAGTGGACGGTTTTTTGTTCTCCAGATGAAAGCAACATCATACCTCAAGCAATGCTTCACCAGGAGGACCCGCCCAGACCTTTTGGTACTCCGAGTGGGCTGTCCATGCAGGCAAGCCGCCCAGCATGTAGGCATCATCGTCAGATACGCACCTGTCGCGCAAAAAGTTCATCGTGTGCAGCTGCCTGCTTAGTCGAGTGTGCTCTGGCTGGTTGTCGGCATGATGCCTGTTGAGCTTGGTTTGTGGCTGCACAGTTGGTGTCACAGTCTTCATACGTTGCTGCTTTGTCATACCTTCGCTCCCGTAGCTTGCATCACATTGGACTGTATGCCCATGCTGCTGCTGCTGCTGCTGCTGCTTGCAGGCGCGCCTGGAGCGTTTTGCAAAGGAGAAGAAGTAACGGAGCTGCGCTCACACTGCGTGCACAGGCGTAACCCTGACGCCAGGTAGCATGTGTGTGGATGACACTGCTGGGGGACAATCGGACCTGCACTTGGCCTGATCAGTAGTACTTGCTGGGTGGGTGATACGCTGCTGGAGACATTCAGAAGTAGAGCATGCGGCTATGGCAGCTGGCCTTGCACTGCAAGCACCGTGGACTGTGGCAGACAGGGCGCACAGCTGAGGCAACACAGCTGGAACCCCTACCTACTCGCTGTACGCAGCATGGTGCCTGTGTATCACATGATAGTCGGCTGGATGGCATGCATCGCATGTAATGTCAGAATGCCACGTTTTACTAGGTCAGCAGGCGCTGCTGCGTCTGTGTTGTGGTTGGGCCGCAGCTGGCCAAGAAGTGTGTCGGCTGTCAGCTGATCAGTTGCTGTGGCTGCCGCATGTCTGTGCGCATGTGTGTAAAACGAATACTGGATGTGTGTGAGTGCAGCACATGCAGGCGCTGAGCGGTTATATGCTCAGGAAAGCATGGTGCTTGATGATACATGATGTCTGCAGATGCAATGCTGTGGCTGCGGCTGATGCGGTTGCTGATGTGTTTGACACACCCGGCAGCGCTGTTGTGTCACCTGCGTCGCATGCTACAGCGCTTTTGCCGTTGGCTGTCGCCCTGTGGTGAATCATGCGGGTTCGGTCAGCTGGCTTGCAACAAGAGCAAATGTGGAAGCAGGCTGTGGAAGCAGAGCGCCTCTCACAGTTCGCGGCTGCAAGTCAGCCGCAAATGCATGTGCGTTGCGACGTCAAGCATCTGCAGATGCTACAGCTGTGGCTAGCAAGAGTAGCAAGTGGCATGCATCGTATGTGTATGCTGTCACTGCTTGCAGTGCATATGCACATGCATGTTGTTGCGCTCAGGATGGGACCGCCAGCAGGGTTGACATTGTAACCCTACTTCCACATACTATGCAACGGTTTTCCTACATGAGCAGGCAGGCTCAGCAGGCAGGCTAAAAACTTATAAGTCTTCCCAGCAGTGTTGAGACTGCCTGGGATGACCTTCCTCGGGAGTGGTTCAACCGGCCATGCCATGTTGGCAACATGGCAATGATCCAAAAGGATTTTGAAGCTCTAGTAGAGGTTCCACTCCCCGGAAAATCATACGGCTCTGAACCAGACAAAATCCGAAATCGGGGTTCTGGAAAATGTATTATGGTAGACGGGCCTCCCGGCAAGCCCACGGGAAGGGCCGTCACCCAGGCCCGGAAGATGCTGCCTTACGGAAGGCCGCCTGTTGAAGGCGCTCGGAAGGCCCTGGCCTAGAAAACGCCGCCCTGAAACACCTGTGAACAGCCGCTTGCTGTGATGTAAGGCTTGGGACACAGCATCCAAGGCAGGCTGCCGTAAGACCCTGCTGCTGTTACTGGTGCAGTCACTGGTTGAGCAGCACACTGTGAAATTCTGCTGCACTCTATCAGAAAATACGCAGTGACACCCTACCCCTGCATGCAAGGCTGCTCACGCATGCAAGGTTGTGCACACTTCGCAGCTATTGGAAGCTGTGCTGTTCGTTTCCTGAGGCAATCAAACGGCAAGATAGTATCGATAGCAGTTACACAAACGCCCCTGCCATCCAACTCAGTCAAAACCATGTGGCTGCTTGGCTGCATTTACCGCGTCATTGTGAATTTGAACATCACCCTACAGATCATATTGGCGGCTGAGGGCAACTCGTGCTTATGCAGCAGGTCAGCTGCCGACACAACAAACATATGCAGAGAATGGAAGACATGGGTCCTAGCTAGCACGGATAAAAGCGATAAGCAATTGGCGCCTGGAACTAGTGTTCTGCTGTGTCATCAACCAGATGTGCAAGAAATGCATATCAAACAGCATGCCATGCTGGTGAAACCAACGCTGACAGAATGCAGCACAAAGTCATGAGATGTGTTGCGGCGAACTGCTGCATGCAATGCCAGGGCCTGGTTTTTAACCTACAGTTGAATCCCCTATGAGCCCCCTATGAGCCTCTCGTTGGCTCCTAATGGGGTTCCCACTCCTTGTTGGGTGGAGTATGTAAGTAAAGTAAGAATCAGCTGAAAGAGCCACTCATGAGCCTCATGAGCGGCTGAGCCTATTGGCGAGAAACAAGCAATACTCAGTGAGTTACCAACACCCTTTCACTTGGAAATGCTGCTAGCTGTTCCTAGCCCAAAACTACCCAGCAGCAACTGCATGTAACAAGAACAAATGTACACGCTGTACAGCATCAACAGCAGTCATACTAGCCTAGCACCATTCAAGGGTGCAGGTCGGAGTACAGCTTGGCACCCCTGACCTGGAACATGCTGATGGCTGCCTCCTCAAGCTCAGACTTGGTGAGGGTGCATGTGCTAGACTGCCACACATACACCTCGCACTCAGATGCAGCAATGCATGCATCCTTGCAGCCAGCCTCGCTGGTGACACCGCTAGGCTGGCTGGCAAGAGCAGCACCAACAGACTGGGTCAGGCCCCACACAGAGTAGTCATCGCCATTGCCAATCTTGAATCCAACAGTGTGGGTGGGGGTGGCGGCCTCGCTCAGCAGGCTGCACTTGCCGGTGCCATCACCAGCCTCGTTCACAATGAACTTGTACATGACGCAGGTGTCCAAGTCAGTGCAGGCAGTTCCGCAGGTGGCGCCTGTGGTGGCGGCGTTGTCAGTCCAGGCAGCCTCGTCGGCCAGGTTGAACACGT
>CADDIJ020001219.1:0-50715 GCA_902809745.2 Tetradesmus lagerheimii | reverse complement strand
CAGCAGGCGGTTTTGTGGTTTTGGGAGTTGCTTGCTGATTTTGTGGCAATGGAGGCTGCGCCGGCTCATTGGCGTGTTGCGGTGCCTGGAGATCACCCGTTTTTGCGTTCTGATCCAGCACAGCTGCGCTTTGTACTGGCGCCCCGCTCTGGTTGACCTTCCTGCTTTTACATGCTGTGCTGTCAGTAGTTGTCCGGTTTCCACTTTCTGGCAAGGCCATGTTGCATGCCGTGTGTCACTGTGCTTGATTTTTCAGCTCTGTGTGTCGCATTGCGTGCTGCTATGCTTGCCAGCCATGAGGGTTGCAGAAGCAGTAGCACCTTAGTTTGCATGCCGCATGCAATGTCTCCTGTCGGTCCCGCGTGCTCCTGCTTGCCGCAGTCTGGTGTGTACAGCGGTGCCTTGGTGCAATCATGCCAAACACCTATGGTAAGCAGCACCATTGTGCATCCCGCTTGCTGTTTGGACCATGCCTGCCTTCCCCTGTGCGTTTTGTGCCCCGTGCTTTGAGCACCCTGCTGCTTTTCGGGCTGCACTTCGCACATGCTGCACTGCATGTACTTGTTGGTTTATGGGGAGGTAGGGGCTGCAAGATGCCTCTGGAGTTTTACTTTGGTTGCATCTTGTGGCTTGCTATCGGGTTCTCATGATATGTGAGCTGAAAGAGGGGCAAGTGACTCGCTCTAGGGCGATAGCTTGCCCACCCCTGTAACAGACCTCTTCCGACGGGAAAAACGGTATTGCGTTTACTTTTGTGTCAACCTTTAGTGGTTACGCTTGCAATCGTAAAGACGCATGGGGGCTTGAAAAAGCACAAACGAACAGAAAATACATGTACAAATACTTTACAGCAGTGCATGGGCCCTGACTGTGAAAAGAACCCCTTCGAACCCCTTTCTCACACTGGACGGAGTGCTGTCACACTCCGTCTGACATCGCCCACCAGTCACCCCACTCCGTCTAGTGTGTAGAACTAGTGGTTATGTCTAAAACTCTGTCGTTGCTGGACCCTTGTATGCTATAATATGAAGTTGAGTAATGTTGCAGATTCATCAAATACGACATTATGCACACCCCTCCGTTGTTTCAGACTTGAAGGTCATGGCCATAATGGCGCGGCTATTTTCTCCCCACGGCCAACCACGGTTCAGGGTGCATCATGGGGTCATTTGAAATGATCAGGGCTGATTTTCGGAATATATATCAATCAGATGGTAGGTTAAGCGCGGCATGCTCGTAAAGAATGGCAGGAACGCCCTGCTCTGCTGGTCCTTCAGGCCATACAACAGAATGTCGGTTGCCTGAGTGCACGTAGCCAGCCGAGCCACTCAGAATATAAACTATTGTCTAAGTTTGATGTATCTAGTGGTTCTGGCGCCGAGAGGCGTGAAGGTGCTCACGCTCAAAACCCACCACTAAACACTGTGCCCGATGTGGACGGAGTCGTGAGGTCATTATATGGTTCCTGGTGCTTTGTTTACAGCCGAGAGCGATTGATCTGCTGTTGTTCAGTCACGTAAACGATTGATAGAGCGTGCCTGACCGATTCAGCAGAGACCACCACACACTAGCTTACAGCCATGCAGGCCACTCGCTTGTCCTCCGGCCGTGTTGTGGCAAACGCAAAGGCAGCTGAGAATGCATCCCGCTTGAGGGCTGCGTTTGGCCTGCCCAAGATCCAGAGGCGCAGCTTGGCCAAGTGCAGTGCACAGCAGCTCGTGAGTACCCGCTGGCAGCAAGTGATCCACCGGTTCAACCAGAACGCAGCTGCATACATCAGTTCTCTATATGCCAAAGCATATAGTGCAAGGCGCGGGCAAGGCTCGTTGGCGATCTTCGGACACGCAAGCGGGCCACACACGCACGCATGAGCACACAGGCTGTTGCACGCTTCAGCAACTTATGAAAGCATTATAGTAGCATGTTTTGAAGTGTTTTTGTGGCTGACTCGTCTGTATCAGCAGCCTGAGTTCAGCAACGCCAGCAGCAGGGTTGTGTGGTCATACCCAGGAACAGCAATGCAGTTAGCTCCCAAGCGCATTGCAGGCGCCCGCAGCACAACTGCTTACTATTAACAGCCTCGACAGAACGTGCAGGCGTGCTGGTAGTCAGCCTGGAAAATGCACCACCACAACAAGCTGCAACGAGCCTGCTGCAGCAAGCTTATGTGCACGTTGATCTGTGACCCACAGCATGTATCCTTGCATGTTGCTGACTCACTGTGTTACCTTACTTTGTTTGCAGAGCAACCAGCTGGCAACTGAGCTGGTGCAGAAGCTGCCTGTGGCAGCTCTGGCTGGTCTGGTGGCCACGCTCTCAGCAGTGAAGCCAGCAGCAGCAGCAGACTATGCACCTGCACCCGGTGCCAACAACACCATCGTGGCAGAGCAGACGCAGGCACCCAGCAGTTTCAATTTCCAGGTGAGGATCGTGAGATATAATTGTTGATAGAAATGTGTGGCGTTGTCGGCTTACAGTGCATCCTGTTCCAGATCAGTGCTGGTGGCTCTTGCTGCTCCTGTGTTTCCATGCGCAACCGCACCCATACAACAACCGTGATGCAAACCGCCTTTCGTTGTGGCTAGAATGCAAACTGCGTGCTACTGTGCTGTCCAGTATCATGCGGCACCAACGTTTTGCACTTGCTTACCATGGTTCACTTGGCAGCAGCATGTATGCTCGAGGTGTTGCACACCATGCATTGTACCATGCGCTGATGTTTTCTCTGCTGCACTGCACGCGCAGGGCGAGTCCACCACTGCTCCCGCAGTGCGCGATGAGAACGCCCTGCCAGAGGGCAACCAGTGGCGCTACAGCGAGTTCGTCAGCGCAGTCGAGCAAGGTGTGTGGAGGACTACCTTCGCTGACCGCATTACATTACACATGCATTCGCACGGTTGCAATTTGTCTAGTATGCTTGTTGTCGCATCGCCTGCAATGCTTGCTGCCTGCTATAGCTGCTGGGGTGTGCTGACATAACTGCGGCTGTGACCGCACAGCTGATCCATGCGTTGCCTCAACAACCGTCTTGCATGCGTGTTGCATCCCGTGCCGACCGTCTTGTGTGCTTATTTCCCCCTGCAGGCAAGGTGGAGCGTGTGCGCTTCAGCAAGGATGGCACCATGCTGCAGCTGACCGCCATCGATGGCCGCCGCGCCACGGTGGTGCTGCCCAACGACCCCGACCTGGTTGACATCCTGGCTCGCAACGGCGTGGACATCTCCGTCAGCGAGGGAGACCAGCAGGGTGAGTCTGATGCATCAATCATGCAAGCGACTTTACAAGGAAAACAAACAGTTCTTGCTTAGTTCTGGGGCGAGTTGTCGCCTTTTAGCGACGTTCCCCAAGCATCGTATCTTCACCATTGACACTTCCAGCATCAGTGTTGCTAAGCGCACCGCCAGAGCTGCTACACGCCATGTTGCTGTGTGCCTTACCGCTGTGCTGTGCTGAACATCCGCTCACTCCTGCCGCTTGTGTTGCCGCCCTCTACTCGTGTGCATCATTCTCTCACTGCTGCAGGCAACTACGTGGCGCTGCTGGGCAACATCCTGTTTCCGCTCATCGCATTCGGAGGCCTCTTCTTCCTGTTCAGGCGTGCACAGGGCGGCAGTGGCGGTGGTGGCGGCCCCATGGGCGGCATGGGTGGCCCAATGGAGTTTGGCCGCTCCAAGAGCAAGTTCCAGGAGGTGCCCGAGACTGGCGTCACCTTCGCTGACGTGGCGGTAAGTGCATTTCGGCTGTTACATTTGTTACATTTGTCTGAATTGTATGCAGTGTTTTTCTTGCACATGGTGTGGCATCGGCAGCATGTGAGTTGTCATGCGCATGCCCAGCACTGACTGCCAATGCTGCAGCCACCTGGCTTTCATTCTTGCGTGTTGTTATGATTACCAATGTGTGTCTCCTGCAGGGCTGTGATGGCGCCAAGCTTGAGCTGCAGGAGGTGGTGGACTTCCTGAAGAACCCCGACAAGTACACAGCGCTGGGCGCAAAGATCCCCAAGGGATGCCTGCTGGTGGGCCCACCAGGAACAGGTGAGGCCAGCAGCCAGGCCTTGTACAGCCCTGCAGCGCTGCCATGCTGTGGGTCGGAAATTCGCCTTGCTGGGACGTAGGTTGACGCTGTGAATACGCATTATGTGCTGTGTTCTGTTGCTGAGACTGTCGTTCAAGGCGTCCTTCGCTGAAACAGCACAGGATAACCCAGTTGGGTGATGGCATCTTCACATGTTCAGCTAGCGTCATGCATGCTGCCACAACCGCCATATAACTCGCCACATCGCGCGTTTGTCTCACTTCTCTGCAGGTAAGACGCTGCTGGCCAAGGCAGTTGCTGGCGAGGCAGGCACCCCCTTCTTCAGCTGCGCCGCCTCTGAGTTTGTGGAGCTGTTCGTGGGTGTGGGAGCAAGCCGCGTGCGCGACCTGTTCGAGAAGGTAAGCCACTGGCCAGCTGCAGCACTGCATGCCTGCTAGGCGATGCTTTGTCCGCCAGTGGCAGCAACAGTCACACCTTCTGTGCGTTGCTGTCCTCTGACCACCCTTGTCCCTGCTCTCACCTGCTGACCTTGTTCTCACTTTCGTGTTTTCTTATCCGCGTGTGCCTCTGCAGGCCAAGGCCAAGGCGCCCTGCATCATCTTCATCGATGAGATCGATGCCGTGGGTAGGCAGCGCGGTGCCGGCCTGGGCGGAGGCAACGACGAGCGCGAGCAGACCATCAACCAGCTGCTCACAGAGATGGACGGCTTCGAGGGCAACACAGGTGCGACCAACTGCTGCTTCACAGTGTGGGCTTCCCTACGCGGGCTTGCTTAGCAGTGGTTCCGCTCGCTGCTGTGTGCCTGCAGTTACAACAGTAGTGCTTAGATACCTGTGTGCTTTCTGGTGATCCTGCAAAAGCACGAGAGGTGTCTATGCGTGCTGCTGACACACATTCTGCCGGGTATCCCCTGCCGCAGGTGTGATTGTGCTGGCTGCCACCAACCGGCCTGACGTGCTGGACCAGGCGCTGCTGCGCCCTGGCCGCTTTGACAGGCAGGTGACTGTGGACAGGCCTGACGTGCAAGGGCGCGTGGCCATCCTCAAGGTGCACGGCAGGGGCAAGGCGCTGGGCAAGGACGTGGACCTGGAGAAGATCGCTCGCAGGTGAGGCCACAAAAGGTTGCGGCTCCCTGTGTGTTGGTTTGGCTGGTCAAAGGCTAGGGTGCGCACTGGGATGCAGTCCACGACATTGAGTGGCGCGGGCATGCATGCATGCAAAGACGGCTCTTGCATGCACAGTTCCTGCAGCTTGGTTGCAAGAGAGTGGTGGTTCTAGCTGCATGCATCGTTGACACCCGTTGGATTGTGCTGACGCCTGCTGCTGCCTGCTTGCCCGCGGTGTGCTTGGCTGGCTGCAGGACCCCCGGCTTCACTGGTGCTGACCTGCAGAACCTGATGAACGAGGCAGCCATCCTGGCAGCACGCCGCAACCTCAAGGAGATCAGCAAGGAAGAGATTGCTGACGCACTGGAGCGCATCATCGCAGGTGCGGCGCCGCTGTTACATGTGTCACATATAGGTGTCACATATATGTCGATGTGTGGATGCATGTGCTGACGAGGAATGAGAGCAGTAGCAGGTGCTGTGCATAGGCCAGTTTGGTCTGTATCTGCACAGGCACGCGCTTGCCAGGCAGCCTCACACTGCAGCAGTTGTGCCTTTGCCCAGCATTAACAATGTGCCCTGCGGTGCAGCTCTACATGCAGGCTCTGAGCGCAGTACTGTCTACCAGTGCATCCAAACTTTTCCGCGCCACCTTCCAACACATGCATTGTGACACGTGATCTGCTCATCACTGCTGCCCCGCAGGCCCGATAAGAAGGGCGCCGTGATGAGCGACAAGCGCGCACTCTTCTGATGCATGCATTGTGTGACTTGATGCTCCTCATTGCTGCCCCGCAGGCCCTGAGAAGAAGGGCGCTGTGATGAGCGACAAGAAGCGTAAGCTGGTCGCCTACCACGAGGCCGGCCACGCGCTGGTGGGCGCTCTCATGCCAGAGTACGACCCCGTGACCAAGATCAGCATCGTGCCCCGCGGTGCTGCGGGTGGCCTGACCTTCTTCGCACCCAGCGAGGAGCGCCTGGAGAGCGGCCTGTACAGCAGGACCTACTTTGAGAACCAGGTTAGTATTAAGTTGAATGAGGGTGCTGCATTTGTTTTAGTGGCTGCAGTGTGTGCAGCTTGTGTGCAGATCGTGATGCAGCTATGCCATCTATGTTCGTTGGCTAAACATATATGGGTATGCAGCATCATTTGCTGATATGGCGCTGCTTCTTGTGTTGCTGCAGATGGCTGTGGCGCTTGGCGGCCGTGTTGCTGAGGAGCTGATCTTCGGTGAGGATGACATCACCACCGGCGCCTCCGGTGACTTCCAGCAGGTCACCCGCACTGCTCGCCTCATGGTCACACAGCTGGGCTTCAGCAAGAAGCTCGGACAGGTGCGCGCCTTGACAACAAGATGCATTGCTTATCTATTCGGGGTATGGTGGGGCTGGTGCGGCTGAGCAGCTACGATTGCAGTAGGATACTGAGTACGCATAGTTTTGCGTATTCAGTATTCACTGCTGTCGTGCGGCCTGTACTGCAGTCTCAACAAGCTGTGGGCGCATGTTTTGCTGTGCAACTGTTGCATCCTGACATGCCCCTGCCGGGCTGTCACCAGGCCACTCATGTGTGCTGTCACATTGTCACCTACTTAAAACATTCTGTCGATCTGTTCCCGCAGGTTGCCTGGAGCAGCTCTGGCGGCAACAGCTTCCTGGGCGGCAGCATGGCGCAGCCCAGCGACTTCTCCATGAAGACTGCCGACGAGGTGGACGCAGAGGTGAAGGACCTCGTGGAGCGCGCATACAGGTGCGTTTGTTTTTGTAGCGGGGCTGGCGGCTGTCCGTGTGTCCATGTTACGCTCTGCATGTTACGTTCTGCAACTGCTTAGTATGTGTTGGAAACTGGTGGGGTCTGGGACATTTGAAGGAACAGCTGCTGACGGTATGTTGCTGGTCTGGGATAGCAGGGGTGCAATTGTTTTGCTCGAAGATGCGATTCATCTGCATTGGATAGAGGTTGAGCCTGCAGCTGCATCGGCCAGCGACCGCACACCTTAAGCTTGTCTGGGGTCACCTCAGAATTCTCTGGCTCACTCATCGTTATTGCTTTGTTTGTTTGCAGGCGCGCCAAGGACCTGGTGCAGAGCAACATCGACATTCTGCACAAGACCGCTGCTGTGCTGATGGAGAAGGAGAACATCGACGGTGACGAGTTCCAGCAGATCATCCTGGAGAGCCAGGCTGACCAGTACCTGAAGCAGGACGCACCAGGCGTCAGCATCCCGTACCAGGCGGTGTAAGCAGCTGCAGCAGTGGCGTGTGGGCTGTTGTGGGCGTGGTGGTGTGTTGGTGGGTGGTGCAAGGCATGCATGCAGCTGCTAGTGCAGGGTGCAGATGCGCGTGCAAGGGCAGTCCTTGCTATACCATGAGAGCTGCAGCAGCAGCAGCAGGATTGCTGTGACTGGTGGGTGTTCGGTGGTGAAGGATGAAGGGCAGCTGGCTGTAGCTGCAGCTTTGGTAGCTGACCAGTTGCTGCTGTTGCGTGGACAGCAGGTGTGTTGCGGTTGGTGATGTCTGGAGCGGATCAGCATGTTTTTCCAGGACACTTGCTGTTGATCTTTGGTAAAATCAGAAGGCGCTCTGCTTTGTTGTCAACCAGCTAAGTGGTGTTGCGCAGCAGTGTTGATGCACAGAGTTGAAAATACTTGGGTTCTGTGGCTGTGAAATACATGAACAGCAAAGGCTGACGAGCACTTGGCCTAGGCTGATGTCTTTTTCAAAAAGAGCAGTGCTGATGAGATCACTGTGATACAAGCCTTGCCAGGCATTGGCTTTTGCCTTTTCCTTGTAATATCGCTGTGTATGTTGCACAAGGTCGGGACCTTGTGTTGGCCTGAGCAGGGTTTGGGTCTGCTGTTCATTGCTGTGCGGTGGTGGCTGCGAAGCTTACTACAATTACAGCCAGTTTTGATGCATGGCAGTGTATGGCAACAAGTGACTGTTGCGAATGGTTTGTAACAAATGAACACTCAGTGCTTCAAGGCCCAAGTTCTGTACCATGCCTTGCATTAGTCTAGCAGCCAGTTCAGCCCTCCTGCCGATGCACAAGAATCCAGCAAAAGAGCTGCGGAGCAAGTGTGGGTCCCTCACAGTGAGCACCAAATCAACATGGTGCTTGCCTTGGCGAAGCAATCTGGGCAGCACACAGCCGGCCGTGTGAAGGTGTTGACGTTGTGCAGAAAGAAGAGGGGTTACACGGTGTGTTCAAGCGGCTACGCCGCAACGGACGTTGTGCATTGAGTGCAGGACAGCAAAATGCACCAGATTTCTAGTCAATCGCCTTAACCGCTCGGCCATCACCGCCATACAGGCGTACAGGCTGCATCAGCAGCCAGATTCAATGTACTCACACGGTAGAATCACGCGGTGAGCAGGATTTGAACCTGCGCGGGAACTCCCAATTGATAGCGTGCCGGTGCTCGGGATGACATGCATTGTCTGTTACCAAAATATAAACGCTAAAATGTTATTTTTTAACCTTAACAGGCCGATTTTGGTGAAATTAGCCTTTTTGCTCTTAGATGCCTTCCTGACGGTTCCTTGCCACCGACTGAGTCGACGCTGTGAGCTGGCGTGCCCTGGCGGCTCTGAAAGGGCTGATCAGGTGAGGCAAGTTGCCACAAACGCATCGGGAGATCCCAACTGTGGGCGTCCAAGCATCTGCACTGCCAAAAAGGCTTGTAGGGACCTATTCCTGCTGATGGCGTGCTTGATGCAGCACGACGAGCTGCGAAGAGAGACATGCACATGTGTGGTATCAGGTACATGTGCTGTCCACTCAAAAGTTCAGTTGGCTGGCACAAGCTGCAGGCTTGCGCTGCATTGCAATATTCATCGACAAATTAATCATAGGAAAAGGCCAGGCAAAGCAGCCAGGAGGTGCAAGCCACCTGTTGATGGGCTGGCAGTTGTCACCAGCAGTAAGTAACTGACAACCACACACTTTGACCAAATACTGTGGCCCACCACCTGGACAGCTTCCTTGCATGCCCGTCAGCCAAAGCGCTAGTCAAGCCAGACTCCCAACAACACAGGTATGCAGGGTGAACTTGCCCTGTACCTCGCTATTCCACTGGGACCACAGGCAACCGTACAGGCTGTTCATCAGCCAGCCTTGCAAAGCCTAGTTTGACTGTTATGCATCATCTGCAGCACCCACACCATCAGCATCCCCCAGGGACATGCGCCGCTTCGACATGAAGGGTGGTGGCTTGCCCTTTTTGGTGCTGCGCAGCACAGCCTCCAGTGACAGCCCCTCAAACGCCTGCTGCTGTGCCTCGTGGCGGTGACGCGCCATGGCGGCAGCCGAGCATGTGGTCACTGCAATCAGCAGTGCAGCAGGCAGACAGTCTTGGTCAACAAAAGCAGGAGTAGCTCAGCACATGCGGCGTGCTGCTTCATTGTCACATCAACTGGTGCAGGGTGGCAGCTTGGTGTGCAACAGGTCACGAATAACGGCCCAGCAACACCGGCCATTTCTCACCTGCTGGCAGGGATGGTACTGCAGTTGCTGCTTCAGGCTGTTGCCCCTGCTCATGCGCCTCTGACTGCAGATGCTGCTGATGCTGATGCTGATGCTGGTGGTGCCATTGAGCTTGCAGCAGTTGCTGCTGCTGCTGGTGCTGGTGCTGAGCATGCATCAGTTGCTGCTGCTGCTGCTGCTGTCTCTCTGCCCAAGGGTCCGTGAACCGGCTGAGGGCACCATGGGCTGGCACAGGTGCCATGAACCCACCGCCTGCACTCGAAGACACGGCAGCAGCCGTAGCTGCCAGCGCTGCTACAGCGGCTGCCGTCGCAGCAGCAGGTGTGCAGCCAGCTGCAGGTGCAGGGGTTGCGTGCTGGGAAAGTGAAAGACCCCAGGGCACTGCTGCTGCTGCTGCTGCTGCCGCATAGCTGTCTCCTGCAGCCAGCGGCTCCATCAGCTGCCGCCTGCCGTCTGCATGCCACACAGCATAGAAGGGCAAGTCCATTTGAAGAAAGAGAGAGGTTACACTGTGTGTTCAATCGGCTACGCCGCAACCAACACCAGCTGAAGAATGTTTATCACCACCAAAACATGTGCTGCGCTGCAGTCTGTCGGCGACAACATGCCAACGTAAACCAACAGCTTGTCAGCCACCCAGGACTGCACTGGGTGTAAGAATGTTTATCATCACCAAAACAGCAACAGGTTTAAGCTGTGACAGCGAGGTTCCAGTGTGTCTCACATGCTTGTTACGTGCTGCAGCATACAAGCGCCTCACCTGTGTTGATCAACTGAGGTAGCTGCTGCTGTTGCTCTCTCTCAGTCAACATTGGCATGCATGCCAGAGGTGGCAGGCTGCCAGGAAAGGTGGTGTACTGCTGCTGTGGCTGCTGCTGAGCGTTGCCCATCCAATGTGCAGCCTGCTGCTGCTGCTGTTGACCAGGCCAGCAGGGTTGCAGAGGTGCATGCTGCATGCTGTCTACTGGCATCCCTGCAGCCGCATTCCTATCGTGCTGCTGGTGGTATGGCTGCTGCCATTGCTGCTGGCTCATCTGCTGGCTCATTGGCTGGCTTGAGCAGTTGAAGGACTGGCTGCCTAGCAGCTTAGCATGTGCCTGCAGCTGCGACACCTGCTGTTGCTGCTGGTCCCAGGCACCACCGACAGCCAACTCCCTGCAAGACCATACCCGGGTGGGGGTGTGCTGAGTGGGTGACAGCTGGGTATGTGGCCCAGCTGGTTGGTAGCCAGCATGGTGCACTGGAACTGCCCAACTCTGTTGCTGGTCCCGCTGCTGCTGCTGTGGGGGAAGCGGCAGCTGCTGCTGCTGAGGAATCTGCCAACGCGCTCTGACGCGACCAGGGCCTATGACAGGTGTTGGCTGGCTGTTATCCGCCGGCTGCAGCTGCTGCTGCTGCTGCTGCATCTGTGGGATGGGTGCTAGTGGGCCAAGCTGCTGGCACTGCTGACCGCTGGGTTGCAAGGTAGGTGGCAGCCTGCATGTTGCACAAAGACACAGAGGTTACCTGCTTGGTGAATAGGACGCACCATTTCTGCTTCTTTCACATGGACACAGTTGAGAGCTACAGACACACTGCACCTAAACTGCATGCGGTCATGCTTGAATTTTATGTATGTTTACCTTTTGCTCTCCTGCAAGGGTCCCAGCATGGAAGCACAGCCACCACTGTGGCGCCTGTCATGGTGCCCGCAAGGAATGGCATCCACGTGCGGAGCTGTGCCTGGCTGCAGTGCTATGCTGCTGCTCTTGCTCCGCCCATGGTGTGCCACATGTGCCGGCCCCACCGCTGACCCTGAGGACACCTGTGCATGGCTTGTGCTGCTGGCACTTGCAGAGGCTGCTGCTGATGCTGGGTCGCTGAATCTATCCCGCTGCAGCGGCGGACTATCCACTGACGGCTGCTGCTGCAGCTGCAACAGCTGCTCATCCTGCAGTGGGATCTGCCTGCTGGACAGCCGATTCCTAAGCCGCTGCAGCTTGCCCACCAACGGAGGTCTGTGCAGCTGCACAGCAGCAGCTGGGTTGTCGCCGCACATGCCGTAGCTTGACGGCTCACACCGCAAGCCCGGCCCTGCATCAGACCCAATGCCGTCACTGCAGCTTGCACTGCTGGTGCTGAGCACGCTGCTGAGACTGCACTCTTCTGCAACCTGTTGAACAGCCACACTTGCATCAACCTGACCCTGACTTGACCTTGACTTGCAGTTGCCACTGCTGCTGCTACCCTGCTCAACAGCCTGAGGTGGTCCTGCTGCTAATGGTGCTGTCGCTGTGCTGCTGCAATCGTCTGCTTTGCTGCCTCGCCGGCTGCTGCCTGCTGCAGTAATGGGCGGCAGCAGCAGCCCTGTCAGTACCGCCGCGCCTTCTTCCAAGGGTGGTAGCTGTGTACTGCTGGTGCGCCTGCTGCCAGCTGTCCCTGCTGCTGCTGCTGCTGCTGGAGGGCCCCTGGGTGTTGCATTCATGCTGCTGCTGCCAGACACAGTAGACCCCAGCGAGCTTGTACGCCTGTGGTGGCCAGGCACACGCACTGCAGAGCCAGCAGGGGACATTGCTGTGCTTGGTATCGCTGGGAGCACTGCACCAGGCGCCTGGCTTCCTGCAAGGCTGACAGTGATGCTCTGTGGAGCACTGCAAACACCATCTGCTGCTGCTGCACTGCTGATGCCACAGCTGGCGGTTGTGGTGTCAGCTGTCAGTGTAGGCAGGCCACCTGACCGCCTGCGCAGCAGCTGCAGCTGCTTGATATGCTGCAGCGGGTCGCTCCCTTCTGCAGCCTGCTGCTGCACGTGCGCGTCCCCCGCTACTCCTGCAAGCATAGCTTGCTTACTGGGGAAGGCGTCACGCCTGCTGGTGACTGCACCACTGCCTGCTGCTGATGATGGTGATGTTGCTGCTGGAACACCGCTGGATCCTGCCTGATGTAGCCCCTGTGGTGCTGCCGCTTCAAAAGGCAATGATAGCCTGCGGTTCACAGCCATCCCAGCCCCTAGACGGGCCTCTTTCTGTGTACTGCAAGCTCCCACTGCTGCTGCTGCTGCTGCTGTTGAAGCTACCGGCATTGCGTGAACTGCGCTGCCTTGTGCGCCCTCCACATCTGGACAGCTGTGCCGTCTGCTGCTGGCCCTTGCACTATGGTGCGAATGTGCTGTACTTGGCTCTGACTTGGCACTGGCCTTGCTGCTGGCTGGTCTGGCAGTGCTTGCATGGCCTGCTGCTGCATCTGCATGGTCTCCTGCGAGCAGCTGGTGCAGCGGCAGCAGCGGCACCCGCGCCCCCTGCTGCTCAGCAGGCGCAGCAGCAGGACTGCACTGCTGGACCCCGGCTGTTGCTGCTGCGCTGACCCTCACCCGCTGCCTTCTGGGCCGCTGCTGCTCCTGCTGCTTCTGCTGTGGTCTTTGCTGCTGCGGGCTGCTTTGCGGCTGCTTTGGCCCCGGCTGGCGCTCATTAAGCACAGCCTGGCCCTTGTCCACAGCACTGCATGTGTTGTGAATGCTGCCTTGAGCGCTGCCGTCACCACGCGCAGCTTTGCGTGTGCGTGCTGGGCTGCGCTTCTTAGGTGAGCTGCTGCCAGGCCTCCTATGGCTGCCGCTGCTGCACCTAGACCCTTGCTTGCTTGCCTGTGCTGTGAACTGCACTGGCAGCGCCTGCGCCAGCTGCCGCTGCTGCTGCTCCGGTGGCTGTGCAATTGGCAGTTGCTGTGCAGCAACCTCAGTGATGACTGACAGCACTGCGGACCCAAGTGTGATACTCAAGTCATCGTCAGCTGCACCTGCTGTATAGTCCTGCTGAGCCAGCTGCTGGTTAGCTTGTGCTGCTCTGGTGATACTGCACGCCATTGCTGCTGTTGTGCTGCTGTCCTCCTCCACCACATCTGGTGGGCCCGGCTTGCGTTCTCCAGACATGGAGTCTGTGTGTGCAGCAGCTGCGGCACTTGCAGGATGTTGTGCACCCATAGCAGCAACACTCTGCTGCATCTGCTGCTGCTCCTGTAAGTGCTTGACTTGCTGTACCTGCTGCTGCAGCTGTTTACTGCTCTTCCGATGACCTACCAGCTGCTTCACTGCCGCGGGCATGCCTTCAATCGGCCCATGGTGTGCCTGACTACTGCTGTGTGCTCTGGCCTGCTTGTGCTTTTGCTGGACGCTGCTGCTGCGGCTGCCAGCCGTTTGCAGTGATTGAGCTGCTGTAACCGGTTGATGTAAGCTTGCTGCTGTGCCGCTGCTGTCTAACTTCTTCTGCTGCTGGTTGGGCTGCGCATATCCCTGCTGCTGCCGCTGCTGTTGTTCTGCAGCTGCTGGTGCAAGCTGCTGCAGCGCCTCACTTGCAGCCAGCTGCGCCTGTTCTGCATCCAGTGCTGCAGGTGCTGCAGAGCTTGGATGCTGCTGCTGTTGTTGCTGTTGCCTGGGGGAAGGCCCTGGTGTCTGCTGCTTGCTGCGAGGCCTAGATGAAGGTGGGGTCCTGCCACTACTGCTCCGCCTGGCAGGTCTCACCACAGCAGCTGCAGGTGTGCTTTGTTGAGACTGTTTCTTGCTCCTGTCATGCTGTTGCGACTTGCTGCTGTCTATCTCTGTGTTGCTGGGCTCTTGGTCACTTTCAACGCTGTGTTCTGACAGCCTGTGCGGCTGCTGGCTTGGTTGCCTAGTGCTGGTGAACTGCTCAAATTCCTCAAGTAGCTGATTATAGTTGTCACGCAGTGCAGTGAGCCCCAGTGACTGCCGCAGGCGCTCTTGCCTGGCACACTCATCTGCTGCTGTATCTGCTGCTGATGTGGGCAGGCTGGCACTATTTGTGACCTCCTGACAGCGAGAGCCCACAGTTGATCCACTCATAGTCAGCATTTTCTACTCGTTAAGCTGCCATCTGATGCTGCTGAACTACGTCGTGGCCGGTGCAGGCACGGTCAAGTCAGCAATGCTGAGCATCTCATTCCAAATTTGCGGACAGGCTGCAACCGTTCGAACTGCTGCGGTTCATCACCAACGTTACCCTGAAGTAAACACGACTCTGTGGATTTGTCAACATCATGATGCTACGTTAGGGTCGCTTGCAGGTACAGTTGACAGTGCAAGGCACAGCCGTGAAAGACCGCCCGCACCGTATCGCTATAGTTTTCCAATCAGGCTTTATGAGTTTAATCGAAGCCATCAGTGATGCTCTGCTTGGAGACCGCAGTTCTGGAGTACACGTGTGCCTTGCCAGGCTGGCAAGCAGCTGGCAAGCCTGTGCCCCAGTGCCAAGGCTGGTGCATGTTGCCTGACGTGTATATCCAACGTCCATTTCCGGATCCGTTTGAGTTTAACCGCTTGAGCTAGAGAGGATCACACACCCGTGCTTGGTGCTGCTCTGCAGCTGCTTGAACTGCTGCCATCACTGAAGGCCCCGACTCTGCCAAAAACTAGAGAGCCTATGTGGAAGCGCGCACTCCAAGGAGTTGGACGCGCTGCCTCAAGATGGAGTAAAGCGGGCTGTTCTGAAAAGAAGAGGTTACAGTGGTCTGCTCAAGCGCCTACGGCGCAACGAAGACCTGGGTGAAAAAGGATATCACAGGCTCAACAACATGCTACTGTGAAATCAAGCAGTACCCAACCTCTCAAGGCTGCCAATCATGGCAGTAGCATTCAAAAAATGTTGGTAAATGTCAAGCCTTTCTGACTCAAAGAACTCTTGAAGGACAGACCTGTACATACAGTGTACATACAGTGAACAGGAATTATAATGACTTTCGGTGCATAACAGCCAATCAGGACATCGGTGAGCAGCACATATACAATATGGCACAGCAGCCATGAAAGCAGGATATAGATACTGTCTAGCACATTTAAGCAATGTCTAGTACTAGACACTGTGCTAGACAAAAATGCACTGACTGCCTCATTCTATCACAGAGAGGGCTTAGTAAGCCATGGCAAACGGCAGAGTACTCTCTGCTGAAACACCATGTACAAGTGATAAGCTGTGTTCCTAGCTGCTGCAGCACAACTGCAGTCTGCTGACAACTGCTGCTACGTAGCAACAGTAACGTATACATAGTGAACACAGCAAACTTCAATCATGCAAACCAACACAGCGGTCAGTGGATACACAACACAGCACAGCAGGTAATCCAGCCTGGATGTGCTAGCCAAACTGTATCCACATTCCAAGTCCTGTTAACATGCAGATTTAAAACCTGCCATGACATCACTTGTACATGTGATGAGCTTTCAAACTGTGAACGGTTAACCGTTGTGAATGTTCACAGCTATTGCACCACCATTGCAGCTCTGCTGTACGTCTGCTGACACACAACTGCTGCTACTTAGCAGCAGTATGTATACAAAACTTTCAACAGGAACAGCGCCTCTGTCAGTTGAAATAATTCCTGCTGGATGGTTCACAAATAGACTGCCACAGGATTCTGGACAGCTGTGTCCCCCAATGCATACACACCTGCTGCAACACCACACCTGCTGCAGACAACAGCTGCTACATAGGGAGCAACAGCAGATTCCATGCATGTAGCTGCAGAACCACTCATACATTCAATACATGAACACCAAATTATATCTGAGCCGTGTATGCTGCCAGCATGCATCACAGCGGAACGGAGAGGCCCGCTGTTGCTCAATTGAAAGTGCAGTGCTTAGCTCACTAGCAAGCTGCTAGTTTGCTAAGCAAACCATGGGTTAAAGGATGTGGGATCGTGCAATTGCCAAATTCCAACTCCTCGCAATCCATCGATCCCACCATTCTGTATCGGGGACTTCCGGAGATGGCAAGCTGGGACCGACATCCAGGGAAACCTCCTCTCGAGCCCAATTTCACATTTTCAGCCAAATCACAATGTACATGGCCGATTTTGCGCACCCATGTGGCCTAGAGAGATTGGCACCTGGTGCACCAAAGCGAACATGAACGCCTTGAGTCCTTCCGGTCTCCAGCAGCCTTCCACGCCACACAAAAGGAATTAATAGATCACCCAGCGCTATTTCCGGCCTGCACCAGCGAACAGCGCCCAATCACTACCGAAGGGAGTAAATAGGAACATATGAACATATGAACATATATGAAGTATATAGATAGGGAGTATAAAATAGGGAGTTCTGTGTTGTAATTCCTGTTGTGTGTGGAGCAATTTTATGCTTTTGCCAGGTTTCGAAGTTGCGTCGCTGAAAATGGGCGTTATAGACTATGCCATAGCCTATGCTATCACACCAGTCGGCGCCCGGATAGCTCAGTTGGTAGAGCGCCAGACTTTTACTTGAATCATGACGACATCTGGTGGTCGCGGGTTCGAGCCCCGCTTCGGGTATACCCTTGGCCCCTATAGTGTAGTGGTGATCACCTTGGACTTTGAATCCAAAAACGCCAGTTCGAACCTGGCTAGGGGCTGGCACATTGTGTGCCACGTTTTGCCTTCTGAACAACATCTTTTTGCTGCTGCTTCCTTTCTTCCCCAGAAACACCCTGATAACCAGGCAAGAGGGGCCCATCTACATTGGGGCTCTATTGCGCACTTGATACCACCCCAAACTTGGCAATGTATCACGGTTAAGCAGTGTCGTGCCGCTCAAGTGGTGCGTTACCTTACCCTGGTGGCATGGCGGCCAGCAGGAGCAGCGCGCTGCCATCAGCGAAGCCAAATGCGCAGACACATGTGCCTGATAGGCACCCGCCACGTACAAGCAGAACATCACATGACAAATAATATTATTATCACATGACAAATACAATCCTCTGTCGCGCACATATCACGCGCGAGCCCTGGCACGCAGCTTTGCGCCACTGAGTCACGCTGCACATGATGGGCAAAACAGGCTGAATGGCACCTTGTGCTACGCCCAGTGCACACGTCCGACGCTTAGTAAGCGCTGAAATGGTGCAATACATGCGGCCTGCGCAGACCGCCAACATGCGGGTGTGCAGCACCATACAACAAATATCCAATGGTGCTTGCCTGGCAGGCGATGCATGATCGCACCCACAGGCCATACCTGGCAGACACCAGAAAAGCCTAGTGTGCAGCTACGTCAGCATCTTGCGCCTCCGTGTATACGCACCAGCAGTCAGCAAACACAATGTACAGCGATACCTGCCGGCCTGACACGTGACACAAAACTGTTGACGCATGGCAATGTATGTACAGCAGCTCCTCGGAAGCGTTGCCTGATCAAACCGAATTATGTACCATAGGGATTGTGATGGCAAGGCAGCATGCCTCAATGCATCAATGGTTGCAGGTGTGCAGGGTGTGCACATGTCGCAGCACTTGACATGTGTGCTTTGAAACGGTCTGCAAGTCTATGGCACCCACCAAAGAAGGTGCATGAATATATTTTGCACTGCCGTGCATGGCAGGTCATGATTACCAAGCACACGTCATGCCAGGCAGTTCCGCAAATAGATCTGTTGAGTGCAGCCTAAGCAGTAGTGTGGCATCGCAGCCACCAATGCCACAGGCATGCACTGTCAAATGTAAGTACAAACAGAACAACAACTTCAACAGTGTTGTTGTGTGCCGACATCCCTCAAAAGTTCTGCTGCCAAACCGCAGCAGCGCCAGACGCAGCAGCAGTGCCATATTGAACACATGGTCAGTGTATTTTAGAGAGAGAATGACCAACTCAAGGCATACTCGTACACCAACACTGCTGGCTATTGCATGCACACACTTCCAGCACCCCTACTCCAACCGCTCACAATTGCCAAGCACCATTTGTCAAGCCCTACTCCGACAGGCGCATTCAACTACGACAAACTTTGAACTCACCCTTCACTCTGTGCCCGACCCCAGCACCCGGTCAGCAAGCTGCAAGCTGAAGCTCAGCCGCTGCCGGCCCCCCCGCAGCACATCAACCACCACCTTGTCCCCCACCCGCTTCGCATCCAGCTGCTCCAGCAGGTCACGTGCGCTGGACACAGCGTTGCCGTCAACGCCTTGGATGATGTCACCCAGGATGAGGTCGCCTGCTGCGTTGCGGCTCGTGGGGCGCAGCCCAGCACGCGCTGCAGGGGAGCCGGGCGTCACCTGCGGCAGCGAAGCCAGACACATATGCACAAGCGTCAACGTTGATGAAGGTGGATCAAGGAGGGAGACAGCAGGATTACGTTCGGAATAAAGGAGAGTACCAGCGCCAACGTTGATGTGGCAGCTTTGTGCAAGCTATGTCGTTGGGCAACTTGTTGTTGCTGATATGCAACCGAACACCAGAGCAGCCCATACGCTGCAGGCGGACAGCGCAGGTGTCATGTGAGCTACACATCCACAAGCAGCAGCATCTGTGAGCATCTTTGAGGCAGCGGGCCGCTTACGTCCAGCACCAGCACGCCCTTCTCTCCAATGCGCTGCAGGGCTTGAGGCGGGGCAATGACCACACCAAGGGACGGCCGCATGACGCGCCCATACTGCAGGATCTGCAGACACAGAACAACAGAAACATCATGTTCGCAAGGTAACAGTGCATGCCTGACCCAAGGATCACAGGACCTGCCGCCAGGACCGCTGGCATCGCAAGTTTCTGCACAATGAGTAAGCATCAACTTATGGCCTGCACTGGTTGATGCAGCAGACAGCAGGATGGAGCAAGCATGCATGCTGCAATTTCATCCTGCTTCCAGACCACCTGGTCCACTAGACCCTTCACTGGTCAATGCAGCATACAGCGCGATAAAGCACTAAATCATTGCCTAATATAGCATGCTGCAATTTGCATCATGGTTGCCGCCCACCTGGTCCACTAGACCCTTCACTGTGTCAATGGGAATGGCAAACCCTACACCTGAGCTGGATCCCTTGCCTGCGACGACACACAGCAGGTAAACACGCGTGCACCAGTATGAGTGCCAGACAGAATGCTGTGTTTGACAGTTAGCACAACAAATGTGCATGCAAGCAGGCGCTCTGCTGCGGCTTATGGGTCGCTTGCAAGGTTGAAGCATGCATGGGCTGTTGCGATCAAAAATAAGCAGAAAAAGAGCCCTGCTGGCGTCATGGTTGCAACAGCTGCATGCATGTACTTTGCTGCACCGCACCACATCACCTGTGGGGTCAGCAATTGCTGTGTTGATGCCGATCAGGTTGCCCTTGCTGTCCAGCAGCACACCACCACTGCAGCAGCAGCACGGCAGCAGCAACAGCAAAACCCAGAGCAATTGCAACGCAGGGTGTAACAATGCAGGGTGCAACATGCATGGCATTGCAGGTGCAGCAGCAGACTCAATGCTGCGTGTGTAGAGCAGACAGCGGACCAAAGCCCCCATGACAAATCAGGATAGACCATTGGCCCCATGCTTGCCTGCATGGCAGCATGGCCTGCAGCCCCATAATGAAATGCACAGCAGCATAACTCAGTGTCGGCTAGCTGACTGCCAGTCCAGCAACACGGCAAATCACACAGTCATCATCAGCACACAGCTGCATCCACACCCCCTGCCAGCGCACCTGTTGCCTGGGTTGATTGCTGCATCTGTTTGGATCACGTTCTTGATGGGGTACAGCCCGGTGCTCAGCTCGCGGCCAAGGCCACTGATTATGCCCTGCCGCCAGCAGCAGCAGCAGCATCACCATCACAACCATTACGACCACCAACACCAGCAACGTTGTACAGGCTGATGCGCAGGGGCGCATGCATGATCTAACGCGCCCTTCACTGCAGAGTGAAGCTCTAAGTCAACGGCACGAGTCAGCAGACATATTATGGCAGTGCAGCTGCGGTGCCCCTGCCTACGTAGGCTGCGGTATAATGCAGCAGGACACATGCCGCATTCAGGCCACTGACAGCTGGCGCTGTGCATTGGTCTGCACTGCATGGTACACAGCGCCTCCAGCTCCACAGGTACAGCCAACCATTTACCAGCTTCGGAAGCGACTGCATTGCAAAGGCAGTCCTGCTCACCTGTGTCAGAGTGTGGTCTAGCCCAAATGGGTTGCCTGCAGACATGACAGCGACCACACATCAGTGCAGTTGTATCAAACAGCAGTGCCAGCACTCCCAACCAACCAGCTTCACCAGAGATGCATGAGCACTGTAGGAGCCTGCAGAGCAGCAGGCGCACGGCACTGCTCAGCCGCAACCACTGACTGGATATGCTCCAGATGTTTGGTAACTCATCTATCAACAGACAGCACAGGGTACATGCAACCTGCAGCTGACAACAGCCAGCATCGCCCACAAGCCGTGCCACGCCTGGCTGCTGCAAAGTCACCAAACAAACCGTCACACAAACCGCCACACAAACCACATCACGCTGCGCACCTACCTATTGCGTACACCCGCTGCCCCACCATGAGTCCTGTCGATGAGCCAAGGCTGACAGGCTGCAGTGCTGCCAGCTTCTCTGCAGGGAGGTCCAGCTGCAGCACTGCCACATCCTTATCAGGGTCAAAGCCCACCACCTTGGCAGTGTAGGTGCTCTGGTCTAGCAGCGTCACTTTGACCTCATTTGCACCCTAGCAGAGATGGGAAGCGCAGTGCATACGCATGGCACAGAGGTTGGCAGCAAGTGCGACAGCAGATATGAAATGTAACAGTGCGGCTGCCGATGAATGTGCGGGCTTGAACAGCTGCAGCAAGCACAGCTGCGATGGATACCAGGGGAACAGAAGTGCTGGGTGAACCGCCCCAGGCAGCCCATTCGCCTGAGGGCTTCACAGCAGCACAAACGAGCTTATCGCTGTGGCTGAGTGTTGCTCCCACCCATGCTTGTGCACACCTGCTGCTGCTGCTGCTGCTCACCTTGATGACATGGAAGTTGGTCACCACATGACCTGCAGCAGCAGTGACAGCAGTCAAGGAAACCGTCAACCTCCCTCAACATGCATCAACACATACTCTACACACAGAGCAGGCAACAAGCATGGGCTGCATCATGCCAACCTCAGAAAGACAAGCTGCACCAGCCTGCATTCACAGCTGACAGCGGACACCATGATCCGTCCACATCCCCTGGCCACCACAGTGCTGACAACATGACAGAACGCCTCCAGCCTCACCCTGCCTGTCCCACACGAAGCCGCTGCCTGTCCCTGCGGGGATGCGCTCCACGTCCATGCTGTAGTAGCTCTGCATGGCGCGGATGTTGGTCACGTTGACCACACTGGGCGTGTTGGCCTGGAACACGCGGATGGTGCTCAGCTCGTCAGCAGCAAGCCCGGCCTGCTGCGCAGCATCCACTGTCTGCTTGGCAGCCTGTGTGCACAACATCAGCAGGGCAGGGGCAGTGGGCATTGGCATAACAACAGGCACATTGGCGCAAGCAAATCAAAGTGTTTGGCCAGGCCGGCCTGCTGCGCAGCATCCACAGTCGCCTTGGCGGCCTGTGGCAACGACACCAGCAGGGCAGGGGCAGTGGGCATTGGCATAACAACAGGCACATTGGCGCAAGCAAATCAAAGTGTTTGGCCAGGCCGGCCTGCTGCGCAGCATCCACAGTCGCCTTGGCGGCCTGTGGCAACGACACCAGCAGGGCAGGGGCAGTGGGCATTGGCATAACAACAGGCACATTGGCGCAAGCAAATCAAAGTGTTTGGCCAGGCCGGCCTGCTGCGCAGCATCCACAGTCGCCTTGGCGGCCTGTGGCAACGACACCAGCAGGGCAGGGGCAGTGGGCATTGGCATAACAACAGGCACATTGGCGCAAGCAAATCAAAGTGTTTGGCCAGGCCGCAGCATCCACAGTCGCCTTGGCGGCCTGTGGCAACTGCGGGGATGCGCTCCACGTCCATGCTGTAGTAGCTCTGCATGGCGCGGATGTTGGTCACGTTGACCACACTGGGCGTGTTGGCCTGGAACACGCGGATGGTGCTCAGCTCGTCAGCAGCAAGCCCGGCCTGCTGCGCAGCATCCACTGTCTGCTTGGCAGCCTGTGACAACATCAGCAGGGCAGGGGCAGTGGGCATTGGCATAACAACAGGCACATTGGCGCAAGCAAATCAAAGTGTTTGGCCAGGCCGGCCTGCTGCGCAGCATCCACAGTCGCCTTGGCGGCCTGTGGCAACGACACCAGTAGGGCAGGGGCAGTGGGCATTGGCATAACAGGCACATTGGCGCAAGCAAGTCAAATTGTTTGGCCAGGCCGCAGCATCCACAGTCGCCTTGGCGGCCTGTGGCAACGACACCAGCAGGGCAGCGGCAGTGGGCATTGGCATAACAGGCACATTGGCGCAAGCAAGTCAAATTGTTTGGCCAGGCCGCAGCATCCACAGTCGCCTTGGCGGCCTGTGGCAACGACACCAGCAGGGCAGCGGCAGTGGGCATTGGCATAACAGGCACATTGGCGCAAGCAAGTCAAATTGTTTGGCCAGGCCGCAGCATCCACAGTCGCCTTGGCGGCCTGTGGCAACGACACCAGGCAGTGGGCGTTAGCATAACAACAGGCGCATTGGCACAAGCAAGTCAAAGTGTTTGACCAGGCCTGCCTGCTGCGCAGCATCCACAGTCGCCTTGGCAGCCTGTGGCAACATCACGGCAGCAGCAGTGGGCATTCGCATAACAACACGCGCATTGGCACAAGCAAGTCAAAGTGTTTGGCCAGGCCTGCCTGCTGCGCAGCATCCACCGTTGCCTTTGTGGCCTGTGGCACGTCGACATGTCATGCGACAGTAACAGCAGGCAGCAGCAGTGGGCAGGCACATGAGCACGATGCTTGCTGAAGTGTTTGGCCAGGCCGGGCTGCTGCACAGAATAAAGTGTCTCCTTGGCTGCCCGTGGTGACACTGCTTGTGGTGACAGAAGCAGCAGCAGTAGGGGCGGCAGCAGCGGGCAGCAACAGAAGAAGGGATGCAGGGACGAGCAGGCACCACTGTTGCCGCAGATGTCCCTGGCAGTCTAGCAATTTTCATCTGAGCAGCAATTATGCGTCCGAGGCCAGCAAGCAAACTGTTGCTTGTGAACCTCGGCAATGCTGTGCTGCATCCGCCTATACCCTGAAACGCCTCTGGCTGTGCCAGCACTTGGAGCTCTCACGGTGTTAGGCAGCAAGCTAGCGCTGCCACAGCATTTGAGCCAGCCTGCCTGCTGCGCAGCATATGCTGTCTGCTCACGGCCTGGAGTGGCGCCGATTGCAGCAAGCAGAGGCTCTGCCAGAAGCCATGCAAGCCGCACTCATGTGACTAAATTAGCTGTCAGCCAGCAGCAAGCTGCACAGTGCAAGTTGTCCGATGTGCTGCTGCTGCTGCTGGTGCTGCTGCTGCCTACCTGATCAGGCAGTGCCAGTGAGACTGGTTTGACAGGCAGGCTGGCTGGTGCTGGCGCGCTCAGCTCCTGCCTGTGCAGCTCAGCAGCGCGCACGTCCCCCAGCATGTTGCTGGATGCAATGCCTGTCGTGTAGCCTCCTAGGAAGATGGCGGCACCTGCTGCCAGTGCCCCCAGCTTGCTGAGCGCGGTCTGCAGCAGCAACATGTGGAAGTGCAGGATACATTAACATAATGTGCAGGACACATTTACGTTATGGTCTGCGGCAGAACACAACGTAGGATGTCTGGTGGCAACCACATGATGGTCAGCGGCAGCTGCATAGCTGTGGTGTGGCGAGCAGCAGGTCACTTTGTTCGCTTCAGCCATAGTATAGGCAGGGTGTTGGCGCTTCTGGAGCTGAATGTGACATTGCTCATGACATCTACCAACACATGCTCATACATTGCAGGTACGTTGCATGAATGCTCATGCCAGAACCAGTGATGCAGTATGCATTGAGGATACTAATCAAGGCAGTGTGACACAATGGCAGCAGCACACAGCTAGGTATGGCTGAATCACAGAAAACAACAGGCAGGTACATGCAGTGTGCGCCTGCATTCATATGTTGCTGCACAATGTGCACAACACAGCCGCACATACTTTGCAACCATGCATTCATGCATGCCTACATATCCATGCACGCACACCTATTCCCTACTTAGGAGGCTTACGTTCCCTTCCTGAGAGTCTGGTCCTCCAGCACCACTGGCTTGTGCTGCAGTCACATGATAGGCCCGCCTTGGCGCAGACTGTGGCTTCAGGTGCTGCTGCACTGCTGCCAGTGTCTGGTGCTGGCACCGCTGGTGCTGCCTGGCCACGGGAGCCAGGCAGCGAGCTACGGGTGAGGCAGGCTGCATTGAGAGCCTGTGATGTCTCAGACCAGTTGAGGGGGCTACGCCCAGCATTTGATCGTCGAACGGGCGCGATGCACAGGTAGCAACAGCACAGTCCGAAACAAGCCGAACTTCTGACTTCTGTGTCTGAAGCCGAATTGAAGTACAACAGCTAAATGTGATGTTCGCGCAAGATGTGCTTACAAGTGCGGTTGTTTCGCTGGCGATTCAATAGATGCACCTAGAAGCACACAGTGTGAAGTTTGATCACCCAGGAACGGTGCAGACGCCAGCTACGTCGTGCAGACAGAGATATCCACAGGTTATGCGCGTTTATGGCGTAGCAACAACGTGTACATGTGGTGGTGCTCTGTCAGCATGCATATCATCATAACATGCCACATAACAGGCCAGTCACTGAACAGTCACCACCCCGCCTGATGGTGGTGAGCAGCGGTTTGGGACGTGCAGTGTGAACTGATACGGAACAAACTTGATTCTGCGCCAGCATGCTCACCAAGCTGTCGAGCATGCGTGCAGCAGCTGCTGTGTGCTGCCAAACAGGCGCATGCGGCACCAAGAGCGCATGCAAGAGCGCATCCGTGCAGGGGTCAGGAGACTCTGCCTGCTTGCTTGCTTTTCATGCTAGGTGCGGCTCCCTTGTCAAACGCCACGTGATGACAGCGGTCCACTTGAGAGTCCAACAGTCACCAAGGAACGTGCTACAGCCGGGCAGCGTGCTCAGCTCTGGATCCCATGAAATTCTGCACCACGCTGTCAACGCTTCTTCAGCGCAAGCTCTGGTGATGCTGCTGCTGCTGTCTGGGCTGCAGTGCGCGTGATTGAATGCGACAAGAGCAAAACGCACCAGATTTCTAGTCAATCGCCTTAACCGCTCGGCCATCACCGCCATACAGGCGTACAGGCTGCAACAGCAGCCAGATTCAAAGTACTCACACGGTAGAATCACGCGGTGAGCAGGATTTGAACCTGCGCGGGAACTCCCAATTGATAGCGTGCCGGTGCTCGCGATGCCACCTACCTCTATTACCAACATATAAACGCTAAATTATTATTTTTCAGCCTTTCCCAGGCCGATTTTGCCAGGCTGTGTTGCTGCTGGTGGGTGATGTTCTGTGGATTCAGCCCGCCCGCTACACTGCATAAAGTGCAGCTTGCTGTCACTGACACTGTTTACACTAGTCCTTTGTTGCCTTTGTTTAGCATCAACACTGCGTGTGCTGTGACTGACGGCTTTGCCTGCAAGGCCATATGTCAAGTTACACACACAGAGAGACTTTCTGGGGTGAGTCTCCTTGAGTGACAGCCTGTTTTGCTGAGTCATCTGCGACGTTCCAGATTTTCGGGTGTTCGTTGCAACGTAGTTGCCTGTGCACACCGTGTAACCCCTCTTCTTAGGCCGATTTTGCTGTACTGCCGTGCCGCGCTATATGGTTGGCGTGCCCCCCTCATAACGCTGTCCATGTTGGTGTGGGACATGGTCTGTCTTGCAGCAGTGCATGCTTTTGAGAAAGGCCGCAGGGCAGCGTGGGCTGTGTCAAGTGACCTTGGGGTACCCCAGCTGGTGGAGCAAGTGGCTGTGAGAGCAGCAGTAGGTGCTTTTTGGGATGCACTTGGTGGAGCAAGTGGCTGTGAGAGCAGCAGTAGGTGCTTTTTGGGATGCACTTGCGGACTTTGCTGTTACGGGGTGCCGTCACGGTATAGAAATCGGCTGCTCACACAACAGCCTTTTATTGCCTGGCATACTGTGTTGCGTGGCAATGGTTTGTGTGTGGTGCGGCGGTGATGGCCTTCTTCTCACTGTGTGTACGTGCTTTCTCTGTGAGCTTCTGACACGCCAGAGCTAGCCGTCTTGCTTTGCAGGAGCTGTGAGTTGCCGTGTCGCTGCTGCAAAATGTAGTTGTGCGGCCCTTGCAGCAGCTGGCTTGTCCTCTGCTCTCTCTCCCTAGTTTGTCGCCTCAGACCGCCGCCTGCCAGGCTGTGTTGCTGCTGGTGGGTGATGTTCTGTGGATTCAGCCCGCCCGCTACACTGCATAAAGTGCAGCTTGCTGTCACTGACACTGTTTACACTAGTCCTTTGTTGCCTTTGTTTAGCATCAACACTGCGTGTGCTGTGACTGACGGCTTTGCCTGCAAGGCCATATGTCAAGTTACACACACAGAGAGACTTTCTGGGGTGAGTCTCCTTGAGTGACAGCCTGTTTTGCTGAGTCATCTGCGACGTTCCAGATTTTCGGGTGTTCGTTGCAACGTAGTTGCCTGTGCACACCGTGTAACCCCTCTTCTTCTTCCGATTTTGCAAACAAGTAGAACAAGTAGCAGTGCGAGCGGCTGTTGGGTGTTTCTGGGATGCACTTGCTGACTTTGCTGCTACGGCCCGGGTACCTCGTCGGCATAGGATTCAACTGCTCACGTGTCAGCCGTTCATTGCTTGGCACACAGTGTTGCGCGGCAATGGCTTACGTGTGGTTCGCAGATGACAGCCTGTGTATGCATGTACTTGCTTGCTTTTATTCATGCTCAACAACCATCTCAGCCAGAGGCGGCCAGTCCTTTTTTGGGTGGATGTTGTGGGTCACTGCATAACTGCTGGAATGCAGAGATGTCACACCCTCAGCAGCTGGTCGGCCCTCTGCTTGCATATTCCATCAGCTGCCTTGAGTCCGACCTGCTTTTCTTGAGCTAGTGTTAGACGCCCGAGCTCAGCCCGCCGCCTGTACTGCAAAATGTATAGATTGCTGTCACTGACACTGCTTAGACTACTGCTTTCATGATCAGATACCCTCTGATACACCAACATTGCGTGTGATGAGAAAGACGGTTGTGCTTGCACACCAAATGTCATGCCTCTCACACAGGGGCTGTTTTTCTGGGGTTCAGCCTCCTTTTGAGTGACAGTCTGAGCTGAGCTGTTCGCAGCATCCTTTTTCTAGCTGGTGTCCGTTGCGGCGTAGCCGCTTGAACACACCCTGTAACCCCTCTTCTTCTTCCCGATTTTGCAAAAACTGCTTGAAACCCGAAGCTAGGCCGTCTATAAGTCTCCCGGAGCCTCTGCAACTCCGTACGCGAGCCCGGAGATTCAACTGCTCACATGTCAGCCGTTCATTGCTTGGCACACTGTGTTACGTGGCAATGGCTTGTGTGTGGTTCGCAGATGACCGCCTATGTATGCATGTTGTAGGCTTTGTTTTCATGCTCTACACCTTATCCACCAGCGGAGGCCAGTCCATCTTCAGATGGAAGCTGTAGGGTCACTGCAGGTAGGGTTGCACCTAGTGTAGCTAGCGCTAGTTTTAGCACGCTAGTTTCTAGCGTTAGCTAGCGCAAGATGCTAGTTGCTCTCGAGCCCGACTAGCTAGCGCCAACACTAGTTACCCGGATATTAGGGGTTTGCGGCCCCCCGCTCAAGTTCAAATCAAACTCCAAGTGTTTAATGGTACTTATGAGGTTTAAGCGCGATCACACGCCATTTCGTGACATGTACTAGGGGAGAACCGTGTGTGGCCAGTCACCAGACTGGTACTCGGAGTGCTGTACTGCTGACTTTTAGGCCCTTCTGTTGTGCTCTGACGCCTGAAATCTCTTTCAAATAGCTATACATATACAATAAACAGATTCACATTGTGTTATTGTACCCGTGTGTCTTCTGTGCGTGCAGACCGTGGCATAGAGCGCGCTAGCTAGCGAATGCTAGCTAGTTTCGCTATATCTAACGCTAGATCTAGCGTTAGGTGCATTTCAGGGCCACACTAGGTGCAACCCTAACTGCAGGCCTGCTGTGAAATGCAGCCGTGTCACACCCTCAGCAGCTGGTCTTTCCTCTGCCTGCATCTCCTATCAGCTGCCTTGAGTCAGACCTGCTTTTCCTGAGCTGATGTCCGACGCCCGAGTTCAGCCCGTCACCTGTACTGCAACATGTATAGATTGCTGTCACTGACACTGCTTAGACTACTGCTTGCATGATCTAGACTATTTGATATAAAGACTATTTGTGCTTATACAACAAAGGTCATGCCTCTCACACAGGGGCTGTTTGTCTGGGGTTCAGCCTCCATTTGAGTGACAGTCAGAGCTGAGCTGTTCGCAGCACCCTTTTTCCAGCTGGTGTCCGTTGCGGCGTAGCCGCTTGAACACACCGTGTGACCCCTCTTCTTCTTCTTCTGAGCCCGGAACGCCCGGTGGCTCTGATTCGGGTTGACAACTGTTTTTGAACTGGTGGTGTGTACTGGTTTGCACTCAACAAAGCCGAATGACTGTCCTCCCGGGTGCCATGCAGCTGTTTTGGTCGATCCAAGCATGCATGGACGCTGGCATGGCTACAAGCAGCTGTTGCAGCAGTCAGATGTGGTCTGTGGCTTTGACCATTCTGCTGGCAGGTCTGCTCAATGTCCAACAGCAGCAGGACACAATCGTGCGCACTACTCAATATATGGTGACGAAAATTGTTGATCCACAACTGTACACAGGCTGGCATGCTGCAGGCTGCAAGTAAGCGGACCCCAGCAGCAGAGGTACCACTGTAAGTTGAGCATGTCACACATCCAGGAGCATGGCGGCAAGGGTACCAGTGGCGCTCGCTCTGCCAAATCGACCAGTCGTATAGGGTCAGCCTGGCTGTGATGGGTGCTGGGATGCTGAGGCTAATGCCTAACACCGAGGATAACATGCATATGCTTGGGCGGGAAAGTAGTCGTGCTCACATATGCTCCTCTCTCCCCGCGTGCATATAGTTGAGTTGAAAGTTGACGTTTTTAAGTTCTGACATAGCAGGTAGCGCTCTCTTTGCCTGCACCTGCAAAGTGCCAGCTTCACTCGTGTTGACAGCAACTGCACTCGCCTGACTTACGCATACGAACAGCAAACATGAGTGCGACTCTTTCCCCTAGAAAGCTTATAGTTCACAACGAGTGCCCATCGTCTCCGCGCCATGCCAAGTAAGCTGTCATGATTTCAGCATAGCAAGAATGCAGAAGCAGCAGCACGGCGCTCATTGGCACTAATCACCTGTATGTGCTGCAGGCGGTCACTTCTTGCTAACGGGAGGCTCGCCTGGAACTCTGGCGTTCCAGGCTGCCAGCAGCAGACAACAGCATGCACACCTGCCACTGCTGCAGTCAGCAGCAACAGCAGCCCCTGCAGCAGCGACAGTGCAACAAGCAGCACAGATAACAGCAAGAAGGCCATTGCAGCAGTTGCTGCTGCAAGCATCGCAATCTCTTCGTTCGTTGCAGCTGCACCAGCGGCTGCACTTGCAAGTGAACCAACAGCAGCGCATGACGTGGAGCTGCAGCTGGTGAGGCATGCCTGCAAACCTGGCGGCACCACCAGCTGAATTGCCCTGACAGTATCATGCACAACAGCGGCATGCTCCCAATTTCACCTTGCACGTACACATCAGCTGTAGTAGTAGGCCTGGCGGAGGACCAGGTTGCCAGCATCAAAGCATTTGTGGTGGCATGATGTTGCGCACCACGGACGCCTGCTTTGCACCTGCAGTCCACGCACTTACCTGCTCTGTGATGCACTTTACTTTTCTCCTCTCCAATGTGTTTCCTGCAGAGCTCCGTGGGCCCCTTGCGCTCAAGCAGCGTCGCAGCCCTGCCACTGCCAGAGGCCCCTGCGCTGGTGGCTGACAGCAGCGAGGTGCTGCTGGGTAGCGTGCGGGAGGCGGTGGCAGGCGGCTTGCAGGAAATGGCTGCCAGCAGCATGACAGCAGTGGGGTGAGTGCAACATCTGCAGCAAGGCAGATTGATGTTTTCGTAGCAGCCAGGCGGTTGTTGCCTTTGTAGCAGCCAGTGCAGCCATCTGAGAGGTGTTGGCCCAACATAGCGGTCTGCAGCAGAAGTTGATACAGCAGAGGTGCTTTGGCACGTGCACGGCGCTGTGGCATGCCAAGTTACACGCAATCGCTAGAAAAGCATGCGAACTCGCATGCAGTCAGCCGGTGAAGGCCGGTGTGCGCCGTTCTCTCCCACATGACATGCTAAGCGGTTGCAACCCTGCTTTGCTTGTCCTATGTAGAGGCCCAGTGGTTAGAGAGGCAGCGCCAGCTGGCCCTGCAAGCAGCAGCAGTAGCGACCTGGACGCCACAACAAGCAGTAGCAGCAATGCCAGCAGTGCTAGCGGCGGCAGCAACAGTGCCAGCAGCCAAGTAGCAGCCACAGCCACACCCACTGCCACAGCTGCCGCATCAGAGCTCCCAGAAGGCATGAGCATTGGCCACCGTGCACTGCTGTGCAGGTTGTGGCAGGGGTACTGCAACGCACTGGAAAGATCGCCACTGCTCACCAAGGTAAGCAGGGGTGTTGTGTGTAGTGTTGCACTGGCTTGTGTTGGTGTGAAGTGTATGTGCTCGTCACAAGCCGCTTGTGGCATTTGGGTGCACTGTACTTCATTCACTGCAGAGCCTTGACTGTGCAGCCTTTACTTCCCACCGCTTTAGGTCCTGCTGCTTGACCGTCAAAGTTTAGCATCTTGTTCTGTCAACAGGTCACATAAGGCAGCACTTCTAATGCTATGCACATCCTGTTGCGTCTGCTACTGCGACAGGTGTACACTGGGGTGGCAGGCACCATGCTGGGAGACCTAGCAGCCCAGCTGCTCTCATACAGCCAGGCGTCAACTGCTGCCAGCAGCAGCAGCAGCCGGCGCGGCAGCCGCAGCCGCAGCAGTGCATCCAAGCCAGCGTTCTCGTACGATGTGCTGCGCAGTGGGCGGCTGTGCCTGTTCTCTGCGGTCATTGGTACCCCCATGGGCCACTACTGGTATGAGGTGCTGGAGGCACTGGTGATGCCAGGCAGCGCCACTGCACCCGCTGCTGTGGCGTCCAAGGTGGCGCTGGACCAGCTGCTGCAGACGCCGTTTGGCATGGCGCTGTTCTTCAGTGCGATGAAAGTGCTGGAGGGCAGGCCGCGCGAGGTGCCGCAGGAGCTGCGCGCAAAGGTGAGGGCAGCACAGTAGCCTACGGAGTTGGAGACAGGCTGGGGTTTCGTCTGTGTTTGTTGGCTGCACCTTCATGGCTGTGCTGGTGTCATTCACTCCCAAAGAGCACCAGGCCATGTCTGTGCTCTGGAGAAGCTGCCTCAACCTCTCGTTTTGTGTTTTATTGACGTACTGAATCACTGGCTCTTCGTTGCTGTGCTGTGTGTGTTGCAGCTGGTGCCCGGACTGCTGGCCAACTGGAAGCTGTGGCCTGCAGCGCAGCTGGTCAACTTCACGGTGATCCCGCCAGAGCAGCGCATCCTGTTTGGCAACATCGTAGGCGTGTGCTGGACGTGTGTCATCTCCAACATGCAGCAGAGCAGCAGCGCAGCAGCGGGTGAGGTTGCAGCTGGCACAAGCGGCAGCAAGGCGGCGGCCAGCGCAGGTGGCAGCGCAGGTAGCAGCACAGCTGCGGCGGATGCTGCTGCAGATGCCAGGAGGTCGAGGAGGACAAGCACAGCAATGCCAGCTTGAGGCTGGTCGTACGGGGTAAGATCAAGCACATCAATGCCAGCTGGCTGAGGGGGAGTGCACTCTGGATGTCCGAACCAGGGGCTTCTCCATGCTATTGAGGAGGGTGTGTTGTATGTTGTCTGATAACCACTGTCTCAATGGGTTGGCAAAGTGCAGGGGAGTTGCCATCTGGGGTTCACCAAAGTGCAGAGTTCCGTACATCAGATGCTCTATAATTGTCATTGCAGCGGTTTTGTATGTAACAGGTCACCGTGTTGTGCCTTTTCAAATGTGCAGTTCTCATCATCATCATGTTACCCATTAAATGTGCAGTTCTGTGACATTACCAACATGCCGTTGTTGTACATGTGTGATACAGTTTTGGCAGTCTCTCTTGATCTCCGCATCACAGCATATGATCATATGATGCAGCAGAGTGCCCACGCCAGCGCTGGGTGCAAGCTTTGCACGGTGCCACAATGAGCCCTGCAACTTCCAACAGAGACTACGGCCATTACAGCACTGCAGAAGTGCTGAGGGGATCAGGTGTTGTGAGCTTTCATCATGAAAGCTCTGAGCCAGAGCTGACAGTCAGGGGTCTTACATAACCTGCTTATTTTTATTATAACCTGCTGTATTGCATGTGTGTGTTGGTGGCTCATCATCATCATCATCATGTTACCGATTAAGCCATGTTGGTGGCTGGTGTTGTCGACAACCCACCAGGTGCCTGGGTATCAAAGATTGCATCAAGTACCCAGGTTCTTTCGTTATTACGCGGTTTGAGTGGCAGCCATCATCTGGATGGTTGGCCCTTGCTTATTGGGTGGACAGTGTGCTGACGTGTCTACGGGTGGCTTGGAAGGCTTCGTGGTGAAGTAGATTCAGGAGCATGCCTGCATATGACTGGGAGTTGTGTTTTGCCTTGTACTACAGGGTGGAACCCGCTGCAATCGACAATGCACAGCGTGAAGTTCAATCCGATGCAGCCACCTATGTGCTGGCTGTGTGCTGTGCCTGTCTGCTGGCAGCGTTTTGCGGTGCCGCACTTTGTGGTTGGCGCTCCTCTTGAGAGTTCTGCGGGTACCCTTCAGAATGGTGTACAGGCGTGGGATGCCAGTGGTGTTGTCTGTGCGTTTTGTGGTTGGCGCTCCTCTTGAGAGTTCTGCGGGTACCCTTCAGAATGGTGTACAGGCGTGGGATGCCAGTGGTGTTGTCTGTGCGTCCCTGGAGCTGCAGATGTACCGCCCCAGGGAGCTGGTCTCAGGCTTTGGCGCGAGCACCGATCAAAGCACCGATCATCATCATCATCATCATCATGTTACCCATTAAGCCATAGCATCAACAGCATCAAAGCACCGATCAAAGCATGCCATCATCACAATCACAATGTGATACGATATGGCCACTGCAGCGCCACATGCCGTCATTGAGCGCTGCTGCTGCTGCTGCTGCTGCTTCACCCTTCAGTGCCTGTGCTCCCGTTCGCCAGCAGTGCACTGCCAGCAGCAGTTCAACCAGCTGACCACAGGACCTGCATTCTGCCCCTCCGAATCTGAGCCAGAAATGCCCACGGGACCGCGCTGCAAGCACAGCAGACGGCAGAGATAAAATATATACAAAAGCGGGCTGTCAGCATACAGAACGCACGTACACATTGGCAGCCTCGTATGTAACACGAAGAACATCACAGTTCACACTGCGGCTCGTTGCTAGAGCTGCTTTTCAACCATGCATGACAAGCAGCTGGCACAAGCACGCAAGCACATGCAGCACCTGCCCTTCTTGCACGAGCATCTTGCACCGCCTCTACATTGCAATCTGTAGCTTGGCGTGACAGCAGTATCACGCCACCGCAGCAGCAGCAGCAGCACCCCACCTTGTAGCCCGGCACCTTGTTCCTGCGCTTCATGACCTGCACAAACTCAGTGCCGTCCAGGAGGCCCTGCTCGTCACCAAACACAGCCATGAGCACATCCATCACGCCTGGCGGCAGCTTCAGGCCCAGCGTCTTGAGGATGAGCTTGGCAAAGTCCTGCCGGCTCAGCGGGCGCTCAATCTGCGATGTATCAAGCAGGCATGGCAGCAGCTGTTTAGGGTATTACTGCTACCCCGGGGGGGGGGGCAGAAAAAAAGCTGACATACACAATGCTGAAAAAGTGCCCTGGGCCCCGCAGGGGCCCAACCCCCCCCCCGCAGGGGGGACTGGCCCCCCCAGGGAGGCCCCCGGCATGTATCATATAACAAAACAACGTAACATAGTGTGTGTTATGCTTTTTGTAAGCCCCTAGAGACATTGTCCGGTGCAAAACAGGTGCCTGGTCTGTGACAGCAGGAGGTGCGCAGTTCGAACCCAGGAGTAGGCACTCTTTTTGCCGTGAGTGCGCCAAGCTGCGGGGCGTCATGGTTAGGCCCCAAGGTAGCACTATAGACCCTATACTAAAAAGGATCTGCTTGAAAAGCTGTATAATGACTTATCTGAACATATCACGTCAGCCTGCGTTGGCTGCGTGCCCAGAAACTGCTCCAGAAAAAAGTTACAAAGAAGTTACAAAGAAGTTACAAAAAAATTACAAAAAAAGTTGAGAAAAAAGTGCTAACCCCAGCCAACCCTGTCAGACCCCCCTTCCCCCCCTCTGCAAGGTCCACAATTTTTTCCTAGAGCTGCCAATATATAGATATATATGTATATGATCATTGTGCGAAGTTTCAGGCGGAAGTCTGGGATGGTGCCGGGAGCTGAGATTCTCCCCCCCCCTGGCTACCCACAGTGTTTCTCAACTACACGTGTGTACATACACCTGGGGCAGCCCGGCAGTGCACACCGGCATCCCTTCAGCAGGCAGTGGAGGTGGAGATACGGGCTGACGATGCTGCATACGATAACGCTGCAGTCAACCCTGTGTTGTGCAATGTGCGCGATGCGCCTCACCTGGGTGCAGAAGTCCAGCGCGAAGGAGAGCGAGTAAATGCTGCTGCGCAGCGCTGCCATGGCTTTGAAGTCCTTGTAGCTGATGCGGCTGGACGCAAGCTGCGGCGGCAGCTGCTGAGCCTGCGGCAGCAGTAGGATGCAGTGATGTTTTGCGGCATTCGACGTGGCTACAAGACACAAAAAGTCAGGTGCTCATCAAGCAGAACAAGCGCAAGTCATTAATGCCAGCCCACCCTGCAGTACTACGTCGTGCAGGGGCGCAACATATCCTGTCTGCTTGGCAGCTAGGCCACAATAACAATACACCAGCCCCGCACCTTGACCTCCAGCGCGTCCACCCTGCAATCACTGGAATCCTGCAGAACTGACACACCTGCTGTCTGCCTGGCAGCCAGGCCTCAACAACACCACCTCACTCGCCCCGCACCTTGTCCAGCAGCGCGTCCACCCTGCAACCACTCAACTTCGTGCAGAACTGCAATACCTACTGCCTGCCTGGCGGCCAGGCCTCTACAACAGCGACCCTGTTCCGCACCTTGTTCAGCAGCGCGCGCATGTTAGGCACGGCTACAAGACACAATAAGCCAGGGACTCATCAAGCAGTGCATGAGCAAGTCATCAACGCCAGACCACCTGCAATCACTGACGCCGTGCAGATGTTGTGCAGAAGCGCACCACATGCTGTCTGGCTGTCTGGCAGCTAGGCCTCAACAAAACCACCACAATTGTCCCGCACCTTATCCAGCAGTGCGTCCACCCTGCAATCACTCAACTTCGTGCAGAACTGCAATACCTACTGCCTGCCTGGTAGCCAGGCCTCAACAACACCACATCAGTTGCCCAGCACCTTGTCCAGCAGTGCATCCACCCTGCGATCACGGGAATCCTGCAGAACAGCATTACCTTACCTACTGCATGCCTGGCAGCCAGGCCTCAACGACAAGCACCACACCCACCCCGCACCTTGTCCAGCAGCGCGTCTACCCTGCAATCACTCGCATCGTGCAGGACTGCATTACCTACTGTCTGCCTGGCAGCCAGGCCTTAACAACAACACCACATCAGCCCCGCACCTTATACAGCAGCGGGTCCACCCTGCATTCACTAGAACTCTGCGAAACTGCAACACCTACTATCTGCCTGGCAGCTAGCTTTTCGCTATGGGCAGCCTCAATAACAGCAGCCCTGTGCCGCACCTTGTCCAGCAGTGTGTCCACTTTGCGCACGTCTGCTGCAGTGACCAGACTGTTGGCAAAGTCGGCGCCACTGATGCTGCCCTTGCCTGCAGCAATCGGCGCGGCATGGCAGCGCGAAAGACAAGTTAACAAGCAGCAGATGGCGGGGCTTAAGCACCGCACTTGCATTGTTGTGCAGCCGGATGCCATTCGCTGCAAGTTCATGTCCCCAGCCGTGTGCCGCTGCCCCACCTGCTGTGCAGCGCTGCTGTTATCTACAGCGCCAGCCTCTTTGCACATGTCAAAGAACGGAATTCAACGCATCCTGGACACCAGGTAAAAGCAAGCTGCGCACCTGCAATGCATGTACAGCTGCTGGCTGATGAGCAGATGCATGCGTGCGCTCCGCACCTGTTGTGTCGTAGTGTGCAAACTCCAGTCGCAGCATGCCCTCCTGCAGCCTCTGCAGGAACGCGCGGAACTTGTTCAGGTGCACGCCAGCGCCCGCCTCCTGGAACAGCCTGTGCACCATTTCACTGCAGCACAGCACACCCACAGACACACATAGGGGTACGTCATGCATGCGGTGTTGCACACAACCGCCTCCTGAAACAGCCTGTGCACCATCTCACTGCAGCACAGCGTGCACACACAGACACAGCGGCGCGTCACCGCGTGGGGTGTTGCATACCAACAACGACAGCCGCTGAAGCAGCAGAGCAGGCAGAGGGAGTCTGCTGTAGTGACCTGGCGGACTGGCAATGTCATGCACGAAGCAGCTATTGGACCCACAACGCATATATAGGTGGCAGCACCTACGTTGCAGTATGGTAGAATGCTGCTGAGGAGCTAGTCATCATAGCAGCATGCTGCAGTATACACCAACACAGTGTCACTTAGGATGCTGCCCAGCTGCTCACGGCTGCTCGCGGTCCACGATGGGGTGCTTGCCGGCCCTGCTGTGGAAGCCCTGCTGGATGCCTGCGCGGCGCTCCAGCTGCGCCAACACCTGCAGCGCCAGCCAAGGTGCAGTCAGACCAAGGTGCAGACAGCCAGAAAAGGCTCAATTACTCGTATGCTGTAGAACATGGCAAGCGTCAGAACTGTGACGTATGTGTAACAGCACAGGCACTGATGATTGGCGAGATGTGCACAGGAATTTGCTGCTTGTATTCAGCTGTCAGCTGCTGCCAACCCATGCCGCTGCAAAGCTCTACACAATATGGGTAGTGTTCCAGCATGTAGAGCATACTCAGCTCACCTGTTTGAACTCTTCTTCGTCAATCACGCCATTGTTGTCCTGCAGCAAAGCACGTGCACAGCAGCGTCGGCTGAGGCAGTGCAACCTGACAGCGGCCAGACTTATGCGCTGTGTGTTGTGTGTGTGTGTGTGTGTGTGTGTGTGTGTGTGTGTGTTGCGAAGTACAGGGGAGGTCGATATGTGGCTCACCATTGCACCATTTCAACTTTCAACAGCAAGCAGTGCAGAACAGAATCTTCGGTACACCCTGCGCACCCTGCGCATCATGAGTTCAGCCTGCGGTTCATACTGCCTTACGAAACCTCACAACGCCATTGCCAGCGCCCATGCACAGAACCCCACAAAAACCCCAAGAATGTCATTTTGATATATGGAAGATTCCTCACCAGGTCCATGACGTCGAACACGACCTCGATGTCCTTCTCAGGCACGCTGAGGCAGATCACGATCAGCACAAACTCGTGGAAGTCAATCGTGCCGCTGCCGTCACGGTCAAAGAAGTGCAGCAGCTGCTGCTGCGCTGCGCGGGAGTCCTGGGTGTGCCCGCGCTCGCCTGTAGGCACACATACACAGGCAAGGATTCAAGGATGGAATGCTAGAAAGCACCCTTGCATGTTATTGTGGATGCAAACTGCCCTATTGACGTCCTGATTCTGCCTAGCCAGATGCAGATCTCACATGCTGAGCTGTCCGCCCGAACGCTGCCGCTGCCCAGCTCTTGGACAAGCTCAATGAGAGCACAATACAGCCTGCCAACAAACATTTCGGTAACGTGCACTACCCTGGCAAACCTGTCAAGTTACCAAGCCCAAACCTGGGTTACTAGGCTGGTCTGACGGTCCATGTGGTGCTGACAAACATCACGTTGGCTCACCATCGAGGAAGCCGGCGCGCTCCACATTGCTGCCCACTGGCGGGTATGTGGGCACCAGCGCGCACATTTGAAAAACGTGGCAGATTGATAACGTGGTACTGCCATCATCGTCAAACAAATGGCATTGAAGGGCCTGCTGAATTCAACAGCATTGATTTATAACCCTGGTTTTCTGACGTCACGTCACGTCAACGTTGGCTCACCATCAAGGAACCCAGCGCGCTCCACATTGCTGCCCACTGGCGGGTATGTGGGCACCAGCGCGCGCACCACATCCTGCGAGGTCATAACCTTGGTGCCGCTGTGCTCGTGCGTTGCAAAGTACTCGTAGATCTTCTCGAGGCTGCTGAGGTCGCGGATGCGCTTCTCATACTTGAAGAAGATGCGCTGGCGCATGGACAGCGGCAGCAGCTTGCCGCCGCCTTGCAGGACACAGGTCAAAAGTAGCATAGGTGGTTGTTGGGGGGAAACAACAGTATATATACCAGTCATGTTTGGTCAAAAGGAGCCAGCGATGCTGGTGGCACAGGCGTATTGAAGAACAGGGGCAGCTTGCTAGCAGCAAGGCGGGCAAGCTTGCTAGCAGAAATTGCAGGAAGCTTGTTTGAAAGTACTGCATCACAAGAGCGGCACCAAGACCTCAAGCACTTTGCTGATTTGCTAGGGCAAATCTGTTTTGAATGACACGCGCTCAGGCTCAGCCACTTGCCAGTACAACACTCCGGCTTGTTGATGTGAAGTGCAGAACGCTTGTTGCGCATGAACGTGCAACAACACATGACGGCCCTCCGCACAAGTGTGTCAGTCACTCACTTGAAACCACCCCATCTGCCTCATCCGGTGTGGCAGCACTAGCAGCTGGCAGGCTACCTAGCTTGTCTGCCAGCACCGGTGCAGATGCTGCTGCTCCTGCAGCTGCGGCCATCGCCGCTGCACCTGCTGCTGCCCACCATGCTCCTGTCCTGCTGCAGGAGCTGCTGCTGTCGGTTGATGCTGATGCAGCAGTGGCTGTTGCTGCTGTGCACATGCCTGGTAGACTGGCTGTGCAGCTGCATGCTGCAAGCCAGTGCAGGCTGCTTGGCAAGCTGCGCTGCGCAGCAAGCACGGACCGCAACAGCATGCTGGCAATGCACCAAGCCCTAGCTAGTGTGCTGATGACGCCACACTGATATTGGTGAACTGTGCTGGCCTTTTCCAATCGTTGTGTTTGGTTTATCAAAGCATACACAGCAGATCCTGGTGTTGAGGAGTCACACGCGAATACACAAGCAGCACCAGTAGCCTACTGGCATAGAGTCAGCACAGCAGGAGCATGAAAGATACCACCTGGTTACATATCCCTTGCGAAGATAATCAAATGCAAGTATAAAGATAACGTAGGTGCAGCTCGTGCATGGTTCTGCAGCAGCACCCTTGTTGTGTTCAAGCTACAACCCCAGGTACTACCTGCTGGGGCAGCATCCCATGAGCATCTAACGCCAGGCATGCATGCGGACAAACATAAGTACCCTTCATGTTGAGATCAGCTTGATCAAGTGAGATACCACTGCCAAAGTTTGCGAAACCTTGCAGTGTTATTGACAAAAGGCACGCAAGAATCTTGAGATTCAGATGCGAACAACGTCCTTTATGCAGCTTTGCAAGCTATTGTAGCGAGCTTGAGTTTGCTGACGCAGGTTGGTGCGAAATAGCTCAGACAAGCCGGGCACCGAGTATTCTCTGCTGAAATACCCTTAAAAGAAACATAGTTGATGATGTCGGAGGCTGCAGAGACTGTGACTGTGCAGCATCTGCATGTCAGCAGTGCGATGTGCTTCCCTCAATTTGCCCAGTTGAGGCCCCTTGGAGATCCTGCATGCATGCAAAAGTGGCATTTTGAACCCAGCATGTTCGTTTGTCGCGGAGTTTCTGGTCGTTGAGCGCGTGTCAGCTGCAAACCAACCTGCTGGTGCTGCTCTTGCCCTACTGCAGTCCTGCAGTAAATATGGATGACCTGGGCCTGGAGCTCTTGGAGCCGTTCATAGACGACGTTTTTGCCGGCTTAGACGATGACAATGGACCTGGTAGCGTGCTGTGGCACCCCACACTGAGCTGTGCACCCCCAGAAGCAGCAACACACCACCAAGATGCGGTACCAGCATTCGGTGGAGCAGCTGGCAGCTTTGGCAGTGCCAGCAGCGGCTCACAGCAGGGCCTCGAGCTGCCGTATGATGACATGCTTCAAGCACCAGAGCTCCCACTAGAACTGATGCCTCCGATGCATCCACATTGGGAGCAGCAGCAGCAGCAACTAGAGCAGGAGCAGCAGCGACCAGAGCAGCAGCAGGAGCAGCAGCAGCAGGAGCAGATGTTGTCAGCACCCTGGACACCAATGCTGGCAGAGCAAATGCTGGTGCCTGAATGTGCAGCCAGCATAGGAGAAGCTGAACATCAGGCACTTCTATGTGCGTTAGCTGGCAATGCAGATATGGACAGCAGCCGCCTCAGCATGAGCACTGCAGACGCAGCAGCAGCTGAGGCGGCTGAAAGATTGAAGGCGGGCTTGTACCAGGACAGCAGAGCCACGCAGCTGAGCAGCGATGAGGATTGCATTCACAACAGCCAGCACAGCAGCAGTCAGCTGGCTACCCAGCAGCAGCAAGAGGAAGTGGCAGATGAAGCTGCGTTTCCAGTCGCTGCTGCTGCTGCTGCTGAGCATGAAATGCCTGAAGCAGCAGATGGGCCTGCTGCAGCTGCAACCTCGTTAGTATCATCATCATCAGCAGCAGCAGCAGCGCCAGCAGCACAGGCTGAGGTGGCAGAGTCTTGTGCAGGTGCGGGTGGCGGCAGTGGTGGCAGCCCCGTGTCCTCAGAGGAGTCAGTGCCAGACATTGATGATGTGCCAGAGGAGCAGCTCGCACCGCAGCAGCACACAGCTGCACAGCAGCAGCAGCAGCAGCAAGGAGGAGTGCAGTGGCAGACGAGCGACAATGCAGGGGAGCAGGGCACTGGAGTTGTGCATCAAGCAGAGCAGCAGCAGCAGCACCCCGAGGACGAGTTGCAGTTACAGCAGCAGGAGCAGCAGCAGCAGGCAAACAGCCAGCACTATGATCAACAGGAGCTGCTGGCGGCGCAGCGTGCAGCAGCTGCAGCTGCAGCAAGTGTGGAGGCACGCATGGCACCCCATCATAGTCTTGAAGCAGCAGCAGATGGCACAGAGGCACCTGCTGATGCCGGCTCTCCATCTGTTGCAGCAACAGCGGTGGCGGCGGCAGCACAGGAAGCAGAATGTGGGGATGTTCTAGATGAGTTTACCTCTCCCCACACCAGCTGGATGTCTTGCATGACGAGTGCTAGCCATGCGTCTGCGCACTCGGCATACTCTGCTGCAGCTTCAACGTTCTCAGCAGCTCACTCAGTGCTGAGTGCTGCCAGCTTTGCATCAGCAGCGTCAGCAGCAGCACCCAGGGATGGGGCACTGGGGCTGGCGACGCTGCTGCCACGCCAGCAGCAGCAACAGCAGCAGCACGAAGCCCAGCAGTTGCTGCTCTTGCCGCACCAGCAGCAGCAGCAGTGGGATGTTGAGCATGCTGCTGCTGCTGCTGGCTCAGCAGCAGCGCCGGGGCAGACATCAACTGCTGGCACCAGCAGCAGCAGCGGCAGCCACAGCAACGGCTGGCCTGTGCTAGCAGTGCAGACAGGAGCATTGCATGATGCGCCAGCAGCAGCAGTACCACCACTACCACCGGTGCTAGGAACAGCAGTAGACAGCACCCAGCTAGGGCAGGAAGCTGCGGCAGCAGACAGTCACCAAGGGCCAGTAGCTGTTGAAGATGCAGGGCAAGCAGCAGCTGCAGCAGCAACACCAGCAGCTGCTTCCGCTGCTGCTGCTGGTGCTGATGGTGATGATGCTGATCCCCTGGGCGCGTGCTGGCTGCAGCTACAGCAGCAGCAACTGCCTCACTCCCAGCAGCAGCAGCAGCAGCAAAAGGCAGCAGTAGAGGCTGCGCTGCATGAGGAGGAGGTGTGGCAGGATGTGCTTCCCCCCAGCCTTGGCTCAAGCCCACCTTCCCCAGGCTACACCACCATAGAGGCTCACCACGTTGCAGCCGCAGCAGCAGCAGATGATGCATGTCAGCACTCATCCACTGCATTGGCATCAGCAGCAGCAGCAGGTGAAGCGGAAGATGATGGTGACGTAGGGCACGGGCATTACTACGCATCATCGTCAGCAGCGCCAGCCGAACACTCGCAGCGCTCCTCGCCGAGTGGCAGCAGCATGGGCCACCACGGCAGCAGCATCTACCCGTATGGCTACCCAACAGCAGCTGGCAGCAGCGGCCCTCAGCACTTTGCAGGGTTCCCGGGCTACGGCCCTGGCCATGCCGCAGCCACTGCTGCTGCCAGCACGTATGTACTGCGGCAGAGCGAGTTGGTAGACCTGAGTCTGAGCACCAGTGTGCACCCGGCACAGCTTCAGCAGCAGCAGCAGCACGTTAGGCCGGGGTGGCTGACAGCGCACCAGGCGCTGCCACCAGCAGCTGCGCAGGCAGTTGAGCGGGCCGTGTGCGCGTTAAATGACAGTTACTTCTATCATGGCAGGCAGTCTGGCGAGCACGGCAGCAGCGCCGCTGCTGGCAATCTCTCTGCTGCCACCCGACACAGCAGCAATGCGGCGAGCGCGATGAGTGCAAGCGGTGTTATCGGCATGGGCATTCGCCGCACAGGAGCGGGGCAGCAGTGGAGTGCAATACACACACATCCGCAGCAGGATCAGCAGGCACGGCACAGACTTCCTAGTCAGAGCGCTACTTCAGGCTCAGGTTCAGGGTCTAGCCCGTTTGGCGGCTGGCCAGGGCCTGCCGTGCTTGGGCAGTGGTTCAGCAGTACAGTGCAGCACCCGTTGGCAGCAGCGACAGGCAGAGTGGCAGCGGGTGTGGGGCAGCGCATTGGCAGTGCTGCTGCAGCTGCTGCTGCTGGTGTCAGCAGTGCCACGAGCCAAGGCCCGCAGGCGCTATTACGTGCTGGTGGCAGCAGCAGTAGGGCTGGCAGCAGTGCTGCTGGTGTAGCTGCTGGCAGCAGCAGGGCAGGAGCACCTGCTGCAGCATCTGCTGTGACTAGCACTGCAACTGGCGCTATAGCTGTGACCAACCACAGCAGCAGTAACACTGCTACAGCCATTCATCAGGGTGCTGCTGGTGCGTGGGACGTCGGCTGGGGCCCCGACAGCTTTGAAGATGCTGTGCTTGTCGAGCACACGCCAGACCTACCTCAGAGCCTGCAGGAGCAAGAGGATGAGGCCTTCAGGGGTCTGCTGTTCCTGGGTGGCCGAGACTCGCACGGGCGGCCAGTGGTGATCGTCAACACGGACGCGATACCGGTGGGGCACAACCCTGCGCCGAGGGATGCTGCGCTAGCATACCTGATGAAGAGGCTCACGCCAGTTGTCACTAAGGTGGGCGCCATGTGGTGTTTTGCAGACTTGCTGGTGCTCGTAGCTTGCCAGTGTGGCAGTCTGTTCAGGCGGTGCCTGTCCCCATTCAGTGCATCATAACTGTTGCATGGCGCGCATCGCCCTGCTGACCTGCAGGGCCCAGCTGTTAGTTGTGGTAGCGTCCCAGCACGGCTTGCACATCTGACTGCTTATCGCCCCTCACCACAACTGCTCCACGTTTGTGTGCACCTGCTTGCCTGCAGGTGAGCGCTGTAACTGGTTCCTCCACCACACCAAAGCTTTGTGTCCCCCTCCTGCAGTGGCTTTTAGTTGTTGTGCTTTCGCCCGCCTGTATGCTCACCTGCAGGGCCCGTATGTGCTGGTGCTTGTAGCGTTCCAGCATGGCCCCCAGTTCAGGCAGTGCCTGTGCCTGTGCAATTCGTCATGAATTTTTGTGTCTCCGTGTCCTACTGCTGACCTGCAGTGCCCACATGTTACATGCAGTTTTTTTCCAGCACAGCTTGCACATCTGACTGCTTATCTCATGCCACCCCCACCACCAGTTATGGTGCTCCATGTGCTGTGTGCGCCCACTTGCCTGCAGGTGAACGCTGTAACTGGCTCCTCAATTACACCAATGCCTTCCGTCCTCCTGCAGTGTCTCACAGTTGGTGTGCATTTGCCCGCCTGTTTGCTTGCCTGCAGGGCCCGTATGTGCTGGTGCTAGTCGCGTTTCAGCACGGCCCGCAGTTCAGGCTGCTGCCAGGCGTGTGGTGTGTGCGTGCGTACCAGTCGCTGCCACGCGCGTTTCGCAAGAACGTGAAGCACGTGCTGCTGCTGCAGCCCAGCCTGATGGTGCGCGCTGGCCTGGCGCTGCTGTACCCCTTCGTCAGCAGCAAGGCACATGCCAAGGTTAAACAGGTGAGAAGGGAGGGGTGTCCTCTCAGCAGCTGTTGCTGCCATGCGGTAGTATTGAATAAATTCTCTACATGTCTGCCCATCACCAAAATGGATGTGTGTGCAAGCTCATTGAACCTCTGTTGTGTGGCTGTCGCTGCGCGTGCTGCAGGTGCATCGGCTGCTGGACATAGAGGCTGCCACAGCCGGCGAGGTGCAGGTGCCACACCTGGGGGAGGCCTTCCTCACTGCGCAGCAGCACCTGAGCAGGGCCCGCAGCGCAACAGCAGCAGCAGCAGCACATGGCTCGCAGCCGGCTGGCAGCAGGACAGTGCCTGTACCCGGTGCTGTGCTGCGATGACAGCGCTGGCAACCTGGGAGCTCGTTTGTACTATAAAGTGGGTGGTGCCAGCAGAGTGGCATATGTTCACTAGGCGGTTGAATCAGTTGAGCACCTGCAATGCACAGTGCAGTGCTGCGTCTAGACTGCAACAATGCAATGAGCGGAAGCGCTTCTGCTAGACCAGCGCAGGAGAGGCATACATTGCTGCTGGGCTGCAATCGCCCTGTGCACTTCCAGAGGACGCTGAGATGTTGCGCTGCAAGCGTTTACTGCTGAGAGTTGTCTCTGGTGTTGTGGACTGCTTGGCGAAGGCGCCTCTTTTTCTTCATACAAGTGGCGCAGCTGCGGCTGCTAGTTTGCAATTTGTCACCAACACTTTCAGACACAGTGGTGACGGCACAAAGTTTCTGAGCTGTTAGCTCCTTTACTAGCTTATTGTGGACTCACGATTCGATGAGTCTTAGGAAGTGCGCCTGCTACAGGCGCTTGTACTATAGCTGTCGTCAAGGCACAACAGTGTTGTTAGTACAAGGTGGTTATTGTGGTGAGAACATGCGCAGGCAGTTGACTGTTAAACTTTGTGTATCACCACTTGCAGCATATGCGTCTTCTCCTTCTGGTGTCTGCTATTGCGCTGTGCTGCTGTGTACCATGCTGATTTGTACATTCAATCGTCTGCTGCTTGTGTGACCAAGTCGTGTTGTACTGCTGCTACCAGCTGGTAGCAGCAATAACGCAGCAGACTTGTGTGCCTGGCCCACACTGCTGCTGACATTTACGGCTAGCAGCTTGCCTGAGTTATGCTTTAGGCCAGCTGAAGTGCTTGTTGCAGGGTGTGCATGTAAATGTGCATCCACTGTTGGGAGGCTGCTTGTAATAGTATGTATAGTAGTGTTACACTGACAGCTGCAGCTCCGTTAATTCAGCTGTCTGCTGGTGGTGTTGTCATGCTGCGTCTTGTTGAGTGCATTAGAGGATGTATACTACTTGGCTGTGATTGGTGGCAGGTGCGGTTCTCGTGTTGACATTTTCGTGTTGACATTTTCAAGTGCATGACTGCACAATCAATCAATCAATCAATCAATCAATCAATCAATCAATCAATCAATCAATCAATCAATCAATCAATCAATCACTTTGCGGGGGTGGCGACCTTGGAGGCCAGTGCGCGTCAAATAGCCAAATCTACATCTTCAACCATCACAACAACCATTTCAAGCGACACCGGCTGCTGCAGACGGTGACCAGCGCTCAGCGCCTGCCTTTGCGTTCGAACTTTCAGTTCGAATTTTTTTTGCTCCCAAGGCGCGCCTACGGGCGCGCTAATCTCTTTAAACCGTTGTCTGCATGATGCTTGTGAAGTAGGGTGGCGTGCAGGGAGCGATCAGTGGACTTTGGGCACAGGGCAGCAGGCACTACATCAACTACACTGAATCCGACGCCACGCTTGAGGCGATGCTATGCTGCTTGGACTCTAATATAAGCAGAATGGTCCACTGGAACATGTGATTGGCATTGGCAATGGCTGCAAGGGTGTCAACGTGCTAGGGGGAGCACGCCCACTACAACGGTCACTGCTGGGAGCAGACCGACGGATTGCCTGGCGAGCTACTGTCACCGGGAACTCCAAGTGGGGTCACATTGCACTGAACGTGATGCAATGCATGCAGCGTGCCTTTGCAGATCGCCTGTCTTCCAGTACCTACCAGTTCTGCAGCAGCAGCAGCAGTAGAACAGCATGCCTGCATATGCATGAGCAGCACAGCAGCAACTGTCAGCAACATTTGCATCTGCGAGCAACAGCACCAGTATATCACACGCAGCATATCATTACACCTACCAGCCGTGTGGCCGATCCTGTGGCAGGTGTCTTGTTGTGTGCGATGTGGTGTGATGTGGCTGCTGCTACATTTGTGATTGTTGTTGCGGTTGCCAGTGTTCTTGCTGTTTGTGTGGTTTGTGCCTGCCGCCCACCCTGCCGCCCCTGCTTCACAAGCTTTTGCTAAATATGACACAGGACCACAGGACGTCTCAGGAACAAAGCCTGGCAGTGCAGGCCAGCAGGGCCACGGGGGCCCCTGCAGGCCAGCGGCCAGCTCCTGGCCCCTGTGGTCCTGTGGCTCGCCTGTCCAGGCATTATGTGGTGATTAATGGCGCAGGCCATCCAATCACTGACCCTCGCTTTGGCTCAGGCCCGTCATCTGCCCCTGTATGCCCTGATCCTAACACACATGTGTGGCTGCAGGGTGCATGGCATAAAGTGTTCACTGAAACATATGCTGCCGCCGCAGGTAGATCTGTGGACACACCCTTGACCGCGAACCGTACGACCAGCGTTGCCGCGCTTTCTACTAACCCCGAAAACCCTGCTGCAGCTGCTGCTCCCCCTGCCGCTGCTCGTGTTGTTGCTGCTGCAACACCTGGTGCCCCTGCTGCAATTGAGGCTGAGCCGTCCAGCCGACCGAGTCCTGGGTCTAGCCGCGCCCAGACTCGCCAAACCAGGGATGAGAACAGTTGGGGTTACCAGGTGAAGCTGTTTGGCCCGCGCAGGACAGCTACCACCATCAACCAGGTGCGGGCGGCAGGCATGAGTGCAATTGCGCAGATGTCAGCAGAAAATGCACCACGTGACTTGCTCATTGGCAGAGCATTTTGGGCAGGAGAGACAGCTGTTGTGTTCACTCTGCCATCGTCTGCAGTGCGCCAGCTGACAGCCTGCATGGTAGTTATGCTGAAGCAGCAGCTTCAATGTGTGCTGCACTGGCGCGCTGTGTTCACTTTCAACGGCATGGTTATTCTCAGCGCACGTGGGGCATATGCAGGCCTCTCCCAGGTTGGCCGGCGCGAGCAGCAGTGCGCCGGCCTAGTGCTGTCTAACCGTTATGCTGCTCTTGAGCCTGATGCTGAGCTGTCCACAGATGATGAGGATGAAGAGCTTGTCCCTGCGTCAGAGGAGGAGGAGGAGGAGCTTGTTCCTGCGTCAGATGACGAGGAGCAGCTGCCCAGGGGCACACAGCCAGCAGCGCCTGCTGCCGGGGGTGCAGGCCAGCAGCACGGTCGCAGGCACAGCCAGCGCAGCAGCAGGGCATCCAAGCAGCGCCGCCACCGCCCCAGCAGGGCACCTGTGCAGCCGGGTGACAGTGGATTGCTCTGTGGCGTGCTTAATGTAAATAACATGCCAAAGTCTGGGTTGAAGTTGGTTGAAATTCACCACCTGCTTAAGGAACCCCGCTGTGACATCATGGGCTTCGTGGAGACCAAGGAGGCGCAGGGAAAGCAGCTGCCTGCAGATCACATCCCTGGATACACATACATTAGTAAGCCCAGGGTTGTGCGGGCAGGGGAGCGTGCTTCTGGGGTGTTGCAGTTGCTGTGCATGCCTCTGTTGCAAACGCGGTGAAAGTGTATGACTTTACTGACCAGCAATACGACGAAGCGCTGTGGCTTGTGATGCCAGGGCAAGGGGGTGCACGCAAGCTCTTCATTGGGGTGGTTTACATGCCTGATATGGGCAAGTCTGCATCAGTGAGGAGTGCTGCTCACTCAGCGCTGCAGGAGGACCTGGAGTACCTGTCTAGCAGGGGATCTGTGTTGGTGATGGGTGACTTTAATGCACGGGTTGGACGGGCATCTGGCCCAGCAGAGAGTATTGGTATGCATGGTGAGAGCACCGTCAATGACAACGGCCGCCTGCTCCTCTCATTGCTCAACACTGTCAACCTCTACTCACTTAATGCCCGCACAGCCCCCACCTCCCCTCACCAGCACATCACTTGTGACAGGTCGCCCGGCGGCACCAGGCGAGGCTCTTTGATTGACTACATCCTTGCCTCTGCTGACATTGCCATGCCCTGCCAAGCTGCTGCCAGGCCAACAGCCACAGTTGGGCCGCATACTGTGGGTGCTACTGACCACCCGCCTGTGTCTGCCCGCATTGTCAGGCCTGTGGTACGCCGCCCTGCAAAACAGGTTGTGCTGCGCCTCAACGCACAGCCCAAGGATTTCAGGCTGCAGAATGGGGGGCAGTCAGCGGAACTTGAGGCATATCAGGATGCTCTGTCGCAGCTTGGTGCAGCCTACACAGCCACGGTCACCACTTTGCAGCAGCAGGCTTCTGCAGGCTCAACTACAGCAACTAGTGCAGTGCAGCAAGCGCACGAGCAGATGCTAGCAGCACTTCGTCATGCTGTCAACGCCAGTTTTGGCTACAAGAGGGTTTGGGTTGGCAAGTCCTTCCCATGGTGGACTCAGGAGCTCACAGACGCTGTGGAGGACAGGAAGCAGGCTTACCTGCGCTACAAGAACTCAGGGCTTGTAGCAGATTGGGCTACTTACAAACAGCAGCAGAAGGCTACTACACAGCTGGTCAAAGCAGCAGAGAAGCAGTACAAAGAGCAGTGCCAGCATGCCATTACTTCCGCATACACAAATCGCATGAATGATGACAGCCTGCTTGGAGAGAAAGACATGTGGCAGCTTGTGCGTCGTCTGTGCCCTAAGCATGTCAGCGAGGCAGTTTACAGCGTCATGCAGCATCCATCTGGGCATGTGGCATCTACCCCAGCTGAGAAAGCCGATGCTTTCAAGTGTCATTATGAGCGCGTTGGCAGCCATGCAGCATTTGCTTCCTCCAACCCCCAGTTTGACGCTGCACACATGTCTTGTGTTGCAGCCAATGTGCAAAAGTATTTGCAAGACTCTGCTAACTCCCCTGCCACCCCGCTGGACCTGACCATCACTGCCGCCGAAGTCTCCGACTGCCTGCAGAGGCTGCGCACTGGCAAGGCCGGCAACCCGGCTGAGGAGGGCATTGTCAATGAGCTACTCAAGTATGGAGGCAGCACGGCCGCAGATATGTTACTGCAGTACTGCAATCTGATGTGGCAGCTTAAGCAGGTGCACCAGGTGCCAGGTACAGTTGTGGACATGCCCAAGAAGGGTGACCTGACAGACCCCACCAACTACCGTGGTATCACCCTGCTTAGCGTGCTTTACAAATTTTACACCAGCGTTCTCAACCAGCGCCTCATCAAGTTTGCAGAAGGCAAGTCAGTGGCGGAGGGCACGACACAGCAACGGCAGCAGCAGCAACATCAGGCGCAACAGCAGCAGCAGCAACAGCAGCAGCAACAGCAGCAGCAGCAGCAGCAGCAGGCACGTCAGCAGCAACAGCAGCAGCAGCAGCAGCGTGTAACTGCTGCTACAGCAGCAGGAACGCCGTTGCCGCACGAGAGCCAGAACGGCTTTCGTCCCAAGCGCAGCTGTGCTGACCACCAGAGTGTGCTCAGTGAGGTGTTGGGTGGGAGGAAAGCTGAGGGGAAGGATTCTTATGTGCTGTTTGTTGACACCTATAAGGCTTTCCCAACAGTGGGGCTTGATGGGCTCTTTCAAAAGCTGTGGGACAAGGGTGTGCGTGGAAAGATGTTCCGTGTACTCTACAACTTGTATCAGGGTGCACGCCGTGTGGTGTCTCACGAAGGTCATGTCACTGAGAGCTTCACATGTGACCTTGGTTTGCATGAGGGCGACGTTATTTCCCCCACACTGTACCTGTACTTCATTGATGATCTGCTGCATGAGGTGCATGCAAAGCACCCTGGAATCACCCTTATGGGCCCTTGTGACGAACCTGCTGGTCAGGTTGTGGCAGCCATGCAGGCTGATGACTTTGTTGCTGTGTGCG
>CADDIJ020001217.1:0-23189 GCA_902809745.2 Tetradesmus lagerheimii | reverse complement strand
TTATGCAACAGTCAAACCATTCACATGCAGCAAATGCATGCCGCAGGCCACTCTAATTGCACTGTATGTGACGGCTGTTGTGGTGTTGCTGGTGTTTATGAAGTTGTTAGTTGCATCAACGCTGGCAGCCAACAGAATGATGAGATCTGCATCAGGATCACATTTGGGTGCTACATGCGACCTAGGGGAGCTATTACGACCGTTACTTTTGTACACGCAGTACATCCTTATCCTTGCCAGCTTGAACATCGAGTTTCCAAGCTCGGTGACAGCGCCACTGAAAGCTGTTGCGTGGTTTTGGGCGCCTGCGCCTCCACAAGCGCTGTCTATTGATTGCTTGCTGGGTGGCTCAAATGCAGCGGGTGCTTTGCCGCTAGCAATGCAGCGGGTGCTGGTGTACATATGCATTCCTCTGGCGATGCTGCTTGCGCTGCTGCTTTTGGAGGTGACATTTGTGAAGTTTTATCGCGCAAATCGAGGGCAAGGGGACAAGGGATGGCAGACCAGCTGTTTGCCAGCGGCTTCGTTGCTGCATTCTTCTTCCTGCCATCTATCGCTCGCAGCTTGTTCAGTCTCTTTGCATGTGTGCCCATAGATGACCCAGCCAGCCCGCCATTTGTTGCGGAAGCCGTTGGGTCGTTTTGGGCGCTAGATCTGAACATGCAGTGCTGGGCAGGGTACCACAGCGTTTTCTCGCTTGGAGATGGCGTGCCGCTGCTGCTGCTTGTCTGTGTGGGCCTGCCTGCCTGCATTCTGTACAAGACACTGTCATATCGTCACATGTTGAGTAACCCCCATGTCATCAAGCACTACGGCTTTCTGTTCCGCGCATACAAGAGCAAGTTCTGCTGATGGGAATGTGTCATTGTCCTACAGACAGAGGCGCTGGTCGCTGTGAGTGTGTTTGGGCACTCCATCGGGCCAATGTACCAAGCGCTGTTTGCCAACGCTATGCTTCGCTGATGACGATCCTACTGATGATGGCCCGGCCACATGCACATGCTGCTGCGTATCGTGTTCAGCTGCATGCCATGTGCTGCCTGGTCATCACTAGTTACATCGCCTTATCATTCATACCATCAGGCACATACAAAGCTGGTCCAGTGTACGGCATACTCATGGGTTGCGCGTTAGTCCTGTTGAACGGATCCTTTGTGATCTCTGTGCTGTGGCAAATGTACAAGCATATAGATTGGAGAGACTTTCTGAGCTCGTGCCGTGGCTTTGTATTTGGTGTTGGGGGGTTGGTCGCAAACCACATGCCAGGGCTGGCTGGCAAATGCTGCTGCTGTGTCACGCCACCTGATCAGGTTTTGCCGTCCAGGACTGCACAGGCGTCATATGCTGGACAGCAGATTAACGGGCAGCTGCGTGCTAACGGGCCACCACAGGAGCATGTGCCTGCTGATGTGGCCACGACAGACAAGTACCCGGTCGCTGCGCCTGCAGGAGAAGTCTGATTGGTTTGTGTGTAGCAACAGCACACAGTGTGTGGACATCTGGTTTGTGTGGACATCTAGTTTGTGTGGACATATGGTTTGTATGGGGCGTTGGTTTGTGTTGACATCCATTTTGTGTGAGCTGGCAGTAGAGTGAGCATCATGAAGACATGTGTGCTGGAATGCTACCTCTGTTGTTGCAGTCGTGTACGAAGTGTCTTTGCTGTTGGTTTTTGTAGCTGCGTTTGTACTGTCCTGCGTCTCGTCATACACATTTCGAAGTTTGCAGCATGTTGTCAGGCCCTCTGTTAGCCTGTCCACGTGCTCAGTGTAGTTATGCTTGCCGCAGCAACAGCCTGTGCATACGCGCTTGTCAGGAACACATGTAGTGCCACCATGCACTGCTGTATACTGCCATGTAGCACCACACACACTTTCCAAGGCTGCATCACCCATGGAAACCATCATCGTTGGAGTCTCCAGCGTCTGTTTCGGCAGTAGCCTAGGCTGTGCACATGCGCTGCTTTGAACAGTGGGTAGTGTGAAGTGGAGTAAACTTGAGTATTAGTTCCTTTACGCCCGGCAGGTGTGTCACGTGAGGGAACTGTGTGCATGCCGCCTGGCGCACCATCATCATGCTAGTCTGTTACGTTGTGACGTATTTTAGGTACCCTTTGCTGCTTGTTGGAGTTCATTCAGCTCAGGTGTCCAATGTGGGTGAAGCTCAGCTTGAAGAACCAGTAGTTCCACTAGTCAACTTGTTTTTCTTTTCTGTTACATGGGCCAAGTTGTTCCCACTCATCAGCGCAGAGCTTGTATGCAGGAGGGGAAAGGCCCCAGCAATTTGACTGCAATTGCATGGCACACATTGCTACTAGTAGGCTGTCTCCCGAAAGCATCTGGGCACAACATGATGTAGCATAGTGGCCACCAAAGCGGCTTGTTATGAAAGTCATGCATGGCACACAGGTGAAGTTCATACTTTTCACAGGTGAAGTTCAACTCAAGAGGTCGCACGTGCTCAGCAATTCCAGGCAGATGTACACCTGCACCGTGGTGCTGTCTGAGTGTAGCCAAGTGTGGAGATATTCTGGACAATGATTCAGACTAGTGGCTGCCAGACTCTGGCTGCGGCAGCAGAAGCTAGCTGCCTTGGGTTCCCCAACCACAGCCGTGGTCTGTGTTGCTGATTAGCAAAGTATATTGACCAATGGTTCGCCTGGGCTGCATTGTGTGGTGCGGGGTCGGTGTGCTGTCACAGAATGAGGATGCTCCCTGGACGCAGAATGGTTGGTGCCCCGGAAGCTCCTGGATCTGGACAGCTATGATCTACTTGTTCAGCATTAACAGTCAGCGGCGCATTACAGTGGGTCAGGCCAGCCTTGCTTGCGTGCGCAGCCTTGCGTGAGTGAGCAGCCTTGCATGCAGGGGAAGGGTGTCACTGCATGCCTTGCTGCTTGGTGCTGCTATTACTTTTACAGTATGAGGCCCTCCGGGAGCAGGTTGCACCTGCAAGGCCAGATAACATGTTTTGTTGCTGCACGTCTAGATTATCTTGTCTAGATCACGTTGTTTCGTTTCACTGCAGCTGACTTGTGATGACTGTGCATCAATGAGTTGACTTGCACGTTGCCAACTTCGGCGAATTGTTGTTTGCCTTCCTGCCAGCAAGCTGGGAAGCAAGACAGCTGTTGCACACCACCAAGATGTCATCTGCTGGTGCACAGATACTGCCTCAGGCTATGGTGCCGCACCAGCTGGTTTGGTGACCACACTGGCAGTGTAGTTCTGCTTTTGTGCAGTGCTGCGCCACGTGGTGTGCACAGCTTGCCATACATGTTTGCAGTGCCGCCTCAGGCGATGTGGGAGGCTTCACACGCATTTGAAAGTGTCCAGGCACTGGCCTGGCTAGTCTATAGACTGAGAGCCCTGCACGCTGCCGTGCCAAGAACATCCTGGAGCCTCCAGTGTACACATGTTGGACGCTGTTCCAAACAGTGCAGTGCATCATCATGTTACCATTCATGCTTGCATGTCACATGGCACGGTGCCAGGCACTAAGTGAGGGACGTTGGACCCTGGGTGCTGTTCGGGCATCCATCCCTGCACGATTGCAGTTGCTAGCGACCTCATGTAACAAAGTTTTCATACACATGCTGCCTTGGAGATGACAGACTCTGTCACCCCAACAGGGTGAAGACCCCTGCTGTGATGCGGCTGATACACGCAGACTGTCTCCTTCCCGTCAACTACAAGGCAGTTACAGCAGATTGACAAAGTGCAGACTGACATGATTAAATGCGCAATGCGTTGTGGCAAAGAGTGTCCTTGCTCCTTGATTGTGCTGGCTGAATGGGGTGTGAAGCCATTGCACATGTGGCTTCATCAGAGGGCAATGGAGTATTACTTTAGGGTTCAACGATTGCAGGATTCCAGGCTGCCACGTCAGGTATTTTCTGCTGAGTGGAAGCGCCTCAGTGGTGCTGTTGCAGTAACACCGTGGCATAGGTATGTGCAGAGTTTGTTGTGCAAGTATGGTGTGGATGTTGCAGCGGCGGCTGATCGCGCTAGTGCATGCAAGAGTCAGATCAGCTGTCAGGTCAAGAAGTTGCATGCCGATAGAATTGCTTGTGAATCACTGCAACACTCTACTTTGAGCCGTTACGTCATGCATGTTCACCCTACGCATGCTGATGCCATGCGCTTCAAACGGCCCAGGCCATTTTTGTGTGCTGGTGCGCCAACACGTGGCGTTGAGTTGCTGATGCGTGTTCGCATGGGATGTCTTTGTGTGCATGAGCGTACCAGTCGTTATGGGGGTAGCAGAGCAGATTCTAATACAGCGTGTCCTGCTTGTGGTCAGAAAGTTGAGTCTTTGTCACATCTGATGTTTGATTGTCCTGCCACTTCTGCTCAAAGAGATACTATGTTGGATGAGATTCGGTCTGTTTTGCAACAGACAGTTGCTGGTGGCGCTGGAAAATTGCGCAATGTATTGTCATTGACTGATGCATCGACCAAGTTGTTGCGTTTTGTTTCTGATGATGTTTGGGGTAGCAAGGGGGTTTGCCGACTGGTGTCTAGGAGCATTGCTGCGTATCTTGTGAAAGCTTGGGATGTGCGTAATAGTTGCAAACATAATGGAGCGGTGCTCCCTCTTTCTTCCGCCCCGGGGGGGCGCGGGGCCGATGGCGTTGATGCTATGGCTTGATCTGGTAATTTGATGATGATGAGACTGTCTCACAGCGTCTGCAACAGCAAAGCTGCCCCTGCCTTCAACACGCCGGACGGCAAACAACGCCAGCACCTGCTGCTCAGCTGGCGCTGCAGCAACATACAGCAACTATGATACAATGGTAACACGTGTTTATGCATGGTACAAGCAAAGAAGATTTGCTGACATCTGCAGGAACCATCATCAACAGCCCCGGGCTTGGTGGGCCACCAAGTACACATGAGATTACACGGCACACACTGCTCCAACCATCACGTTGATGCCAGCCGTGCCAGCACCACCAGTCGCATAACACTTTAATGACACAGGAATAGGAATAGGCAGATGTGAATTTGCACCATGGCGGGGCTGGACGTGCTACACCACTGTGGCCTAGGAGCCTGTTCAGCTGCTGATGCAGCCAACACAATTGCGTTGCCCAGCTCAGCTGCTGCCAGAAAAGCTGTCTCTCAGCCGCGTCAACACCGATAGACTGACAGCAGCATCCGTACTAAACAGCGGCACCACAGCAATCGCCAGCACAATTGCCACCATGGCGAACGTGAACAAGCCGCCTCCACCAGCTGCTGCGCCTCCACCGCCAGCCCCTGCTTGTTGCTGCTGCCCTGGCTGCTGCCCACCTAGCGGCTGCTGCTGCCCGCCTAACTGCTGTGCGCCTGGCTGCTGTGGCTGCAACTCCGTGTTGCCAACTGCTTGCTGTTGCTGCTGCTGCTGCTGGGCTGCGACGGTTGCTGCTGCTGCCCGCTTGTTATGCTCCTCCAGCCAGTCTGGAAACAGCTTGCGGAACGTTGCGTTCTTGGCATTGTATGCCAGGCTCTCTCGCGCCAACCGCTGCTTCTCTACTTTGCTGGTGGTGATGCTGCCTGTTGTCGGCTGATTGTCGTACATAAACGACAGCAGCCCGGTCAGAATCGTGCCGACTGACCACATGGGGTTCCAGGACTCTGGATGATAGTCTGTTATGCTGAGGCAAAGCTTTGTGTTGACTGCAAAGCGCCCGTTGGGTGTGAAGATGCTGATGCTTGGCGGTTTGAACGGGTAGTTTGGCGGAAAAACTAGCTTGCCGTGGTATATGCCTCCGTCAAAGTCTGTTGCTTTGGCGCCTTCCAGCACAAAGTGCCACTCCAGCAGGTTGGAGGGCACTGGGTGCGCTTGGATGTGCGGCACAGGCTCCTGCAAGCAGCGCAAGTGAAGCCAAGTTGGATCAATGAGGCACATTGGGGGGTGAGTGACATGAGTTCAAGGTGCAAGATTTTCTGGGCACCTCATGTACGTCTGGATGTGCGGCACAGGCTCCTGCAAGCAGCCGCAGCGAGGCCAGAGAATTGATTCAAAGGTGAGCGATGTGATGGGCATGAGTGGGAGGTGCAGGATGTTTGGTACCTAGTGTACGTCTGGATGTGCTGCACAGTGTGCAGCGCAAAGTGCATGATGCGCGCAGGTGAACAGTGTATGCAGGTACGCTGCTGTTGCACCTGCTGTGTGGAGTGGGGCGCAGGTTCCAGCGAGCACATGCGCTGCAGTTGTATCGGGTTGCAGCTTGGTGTTGTGAGTGCCAAGTGCAGAAGAGTGTGCTAGCTTCATGTGGGTTTGCTTCCCCTACCAAAGCACATGGGTGGCTTGCAGCAACAGGGGCAGACAGGAGACTTCTGCCTGTGCAGTGGTTGCATCCCCACCATGAACAGCAAAGCATATATGCTCAAGGATAGAGATGCTATATTCAGGGCCAGCATAGCAAAGCATGCAGGGTGCTTTGATGTTCCACGAGGTGCCTTGGGCACTGCTGCCGGTACGAAGCTTGAGCATGGCAGCAGCTGCAGCAGCCAGCACCACAACAAGCGCAATGGTAGCATGAAAACTATCGCTATGCTCGAGCACAAATGTCTCTGTGGGAGAAGACCTGTCGTGGTAGCTGAGGAGGCATGCTGAGGTGTTGAATCTACTGCTGTTGCTGTTGCTGCTGCTGCTGTTGTCTGATGTGTCACTCACCCTCAGCAAGCTTTTGTACTCCTTCTGCAGCCGGGTGACGCATCCCTTTTGAGCTGAAGCCATGGTCTGGGAACCTTGCTGCTTGACGTGCTAGGCAGCTGCAACAGAAACACGCCTGGCAGATACGTCTGAGAATGACTTGGCAAGCTGGCAACTGGGCGGAGCGATCAATGTCCGACAGTGATTGCACAGAAACCGAAGTAGTGTATGCGGCAGTGTCTGGAGCAAGAGACGACAGCAGAGCAAGCAAGGGTTGATTACATATGCAACTGACAGCAAGACAACAAGGATATTAAGGGAGCGGGCGCACAAGAACAGATGCTGAGTGCTAAATGGTGCACTCTACCGGGAAACAAGCTGCATGCACGCAGAGTTCCAGAGACGAACCCTGTGACATGTCACAACCCTGCACAGCATGGCATGGCTTTCGGCGGTACGTGCAGCTGTCCACTGTATTAGTGCAACAAATAAGGCAGCGTGCTGAGCAAGACGCTGGAAAAGTGACACTGCCGTCAAGAGCAGGTTCCTCCCCTCGTCGTCGTGCCTGTTTGAAGTCGAATCTTACTGAATTGTTGTTTGATGTTACTTGCTTAGATTACAGCGAGTACTGTCGATCGTACGTTCCGCACACCCGCAGTCCCGCGGCAGCAGCAGCAGGAGCAGTCCCCATGGCCAAACGCAAGACGGTGCGTCAGATGGTACCCAGGCTGCCACGAGCACTGATGATGTATGTTTGCAACTGGTTTTGACGCTAACCACGTGCGCATACCCTACTGTGCTATGACAGGCTGCAGAGGAGGAGCCAGCAACACCGGCAAGGCGCCAAAGGCGGGCTGCAGCAGCAGCAGACGAGCAGCCAACTCAGCAGCAGCAGCAGCAGGAGCCACCTAGCACTCGGCGTAACACACGCAGGTCGCATCCACAACAGCAGCAGCAGCAGCCATCGTCCGCTGCTGCTCCACCTGCACGCAGGTCAACTAGGCGTCAGCAGCTGCAGCAGCAGCAAGCAGACGAACCTGGTGACGAGCTCCATGAGCACGAACAGGATGAGCAGCAGCAGCAAGATGGCGAAGCAGCAGCAAAAGCAGATGGTGGCGGGCAGTTGGATGATTTCACCAAGCAAGCTGACCTGGCATCTGCTGTTGATGCACTTAGCCATGCAGCAGCTGACCCTGCAGCGTTCCTGCAGCCCAACTCAGACATAGCACAAGCAGCACGCCAAGCAGCAAAGGTGAGTGTGCATTATGTTTTGCATCATGTTTGGGACAGCTCTAGCAGGGCTCAGGGCCTGGCTGTTGCTGTTTCAGGGTGTGTCCTGTAGCTGCATGCAGCATGCATGGCAGTTGACATGACCATTGCAGTGCATGCAGGCTGGCACACGACGTTGCTTTCAGCAATGCTTGTAGCAGTTGACTGAGCTGCATACGACAAGTGCTTTGACTTGCTCAGCACATCTTTACATGCACAGAGCAGTGGCATAGTTTGGCGGGCCGTGCTCTGTTGCTGCAGTCAGCTACCTCTGCTTGGAACATCTGCCCCTTCTCATTGTCTTTCAAGAAAGTGTAATGCAAACAGTCCCTGCTGCAGCACTTCACTAGGCATCTTCCACTCACCTGCTGTTGCCTCCGATTATCGTTAATGCTGAGCATCTGATGCTTCCCCCAATGTCGATGCCATTGCGTGCAGGCCCTGCTGCAGTACACTGTCAGCAGCTGTGCAGACGCACGCAGCCAGGGCAGCACCCAGCAGCAGCAGCAGGCCTCATTCGACCCCTTCCTGCATGAGCAGGAGCTCGCAGCAGCACTGCACGTTGGCGAAGGCTTTGACAGTGAGCAAGTGTGGCTGCAGCTCGACATGCAGCTGGCGCCGCTGCGCAAGCGGCTACGCAAGCTGCTTAGCCAGATAGACGGCAGCAGTGATGCTGCGGCAGGTGCTGCAGCAGCAGCAGGGCTGCGGCTAGTGCCTGCTGCTGCTGCTGGGTGCTGCGATGCAGTGCTGGACGGTAGTGATACTGATGGGGGCAGCGGCAGCGAAGGTGACGAAGGGTTTGAAGAGGGTGATGATGGGGATGAGGAGATGTTGGGGAGTGACTTGCAGGAAGGAGATGGGGAAGAGGAGGACGGTCAGCAGGGGACGGCAGCAGCAGCAGCAGCAGGTGGACACCGCAAGCCACTACCAACAGAAGACAGGTGGGTGGGCGAAGTTTGATTGTGACAGTGTGCCAGCATCTTGGCTTGGCAAGCTTGCTGCTGTTGCTTACTCTGCTGTTGACGGGCGATGTAATGCGTGGGATACAAACAGTATAGAGGTGTCCGCGCTCATTGTTTGCACTGGCGCGTTGAAAGGGTCTCCGTGCGTGCCGCGGCAGCTGTTCTGCTTGAGCGGCAGGTGATGTCGTGCATGCTACGTACTTCTGCAGCTGTCCGTGATCTTTGACTCTATTGCTGTTGCTGTTATTAATGTTACTTACATGTTATAACAACTGTTATGTTTTGAAACCCTGCAGGTTCTTCCACCTGGATGACATGGAGGCCTTTGTGGCGCAGGCAGAGCGAGAAGCAGCAGCAGGCGACGACGACAATGACGCAGCAGCAGCCGGCGAAGACAATGACGCTGACTCAGACGACGAAATTGATTTCTTCGGCGGCACTGCTGACCTGCCTGACACAGATGGCAGCAAGAAGCAGCAGCAGAAGGCCAAGCAGAAGAAGAAGCACCAGGCCGCAGGGCTGCAGCTGCAGGGGTTAGGCGGTGAGGGGTTAGGCTCAGATGAGGAGGAAGCAGCACTAGATGAGCTTCTGCAATCGAGTGCTGCGCTGGTTGGCAAGCAGCAGCAGCAGCGGCAGCAGCAAAAGCAGCAGCAGTGGGGTGGCGGCAGCAGCTCTGACAATGAGGATGATGATGACGGGGATGGGGAGGGGTTAGGTTTTGATGCTGGTCAGGTTTTCTACAAGGACTTTTTCGGAGAGGAGCCGGGTCTTGCAGGGCAGCAGCAGAAGACGCTTGGCAAGGGGTCTGGCAAGAAGGCGTCAGGCGCTAAGCAGCAGCAGGGGAAAAAGGCGGGAAAGCAGCAGCGCAAGAGTGCTGTTGGGGGTGATGATAGCGAGCAGGAGGATGGGTTAGATGATGAGTTAGGTGGCGCAGCAGGCATGCTGGGCAGCAGCGATGACGATGGTGATCTAGATCACGATCTAGATCACGAGCTAGGCAGCGGCAGCGATGATGACGAGATGCCAGCAGCAGACGATGACGATGACGGTGAGGAGAACGCTGCGTGGCTGTCATCTGATGGTGAAGATGGGGAGGAGGGGGCAGCCGGTGCTGCTGCTGCTGGCAAGCAGCGTCGCGTGCGCTTTGCAGGCGAGCAGGCACATGATGCAGATGCGAGGCAGGGGCTGCAGGCTTGGCAGGCAGCAGGCGCGTTTGACAGTGATGAGGATGATGGCTTGGAGCAGCAGCCGCTGTCAACGCATGAGAAGAGGCTGATGCGCATGCAGGTGGGGGCTGTGCTGCTCTGCTGTGTTGCTCTGTGCTGCTCTGGCCGCTGTACTATTGCTGCGGGTGTTGGGGGTGCAGCGTGAGATATGCACGCAGACGGTGTGAATTTTGTGAAGTCGGGGTTGCGTGTGTTGTGTGTGTTGCTGCTCTGGCTGGGGGTGTTTTAGATTGTGAGAGTGTGGCTGTCTGCAATGCGGCGAGTTCGCACACGAGGAAGCTGACGCACATGCTGGAAGGTGCTGCTGCTGCTCTGCCTTGGCTGGATAGGTTTCGTATGTCTATCTGCAACCTGCAGAGCAGAACAGTTGAGAATTGGTAGCTGTGTGTGCATGCAGGCTGCTGCTGCTGCAGAGAGGCTGAAGTGCGCATCTCACTCGTCTCTTGCACCGTCACTCGTTCTTGCCCTGTTTCACTCGTCCATTGTACTGCTGCAGGAGCGCATTGCTGAGCTGGAGGATGCGGCCAGGTTTAGGTTTAGTGACGTACTGAAAACTGTCAGTAAGGCTTGCTGTCTGCCGCACTCCCACCGCCCTTCACGCTGCTCTCTCACACTCTGCCAGGCTCTCTCACACTCTGACCCTGCTCTCTCACACTCTGACACTGCTCTCTCACTCTTTCTTGCCTTCTCTCCTCTTGTACTGCTGCAGGAGCGCATTGCTGAGCAGGAGGGCGCGGCCATGGGTGACAAGCCGTGGCACCTTTCATAGATGCTACACAATCCCTTGGCATTGCAATATTTTCTTGACAACATGTGTTACTGCTGCAGGAGCGCATTGCTGAGCTGGAGGGTGTGGCCATGGGTGACAAGCCGTGGCACCTGGTGGGCGAGGTGCAGGGGGGCGCCAGGCCGCTCAACAGCGCGCTGGAGATAGACATGGACTATGACACCACTAACAAGCCGCCCCCTGCGCCAACTGAAGAGGCCACACACAGCTTGGAAGACATTATCAAGAAGCGCATCGCTGATCAAAGGTGCGATGAAATAAAAAGTGTTGGTGCAGTGATCTGACGCATGCTCATGTGCTTTGCTGCTGTTAGAGATCATACTTGCTTTGTCCAGGCGTCAGGTTGTGTGGCTGGTGCGTGTGTGCGTTAAGGACGCCTGCGCTCCAGATGGTGAGTTGTCACTTGGTGACACGAGGTGTTGTCTGTACGTTTCCTCCGCTACATGCATCATGTCTCATCCAATCATGTCGTGAACTGTTACAGCTGGGATGATGTAGATCACGTGCACAGCTGTCACCCAGCACTTCATCCTTCTCACTGGCACCCGCGTGCTGTGTTGTGTGCGCTGCTGCCGCTGCCGCCTAACTGCTGCTGCTGCTGCTGCTGCGTGTGCACCTGCAGGTGGGACGACGTGGTGCGTGTGCTGCCGCCCCCCACTGAGGTCAAGAAGCGCCAAGTGCTGGAGCTGGACGACACAAAGGCGCAGCAGGTGAGGCACGCGGCTGCACCTATTTGACATAAAAGCTTTGTTTGATGAAGTATGGCATTGTGCTGTGCTTTTATGTCTGATGTGTGGCTTGTGTACAGCAGCGCCAGCGGCAGCTGTGGTTGCCTGTTAGCAGGTCACAAGAACCGTGTGCTTGTGTGGCAAGTGATGGAACTGAACGACACAAAAGGCGCTGCAAATGAGACAAAACACCCAACAACCCCACAAACCCTAACAACTCAGCCTTGTCACTGCACACGCCTGTGTCACTTGCAGGGCCCCGGGTGAATTTACGAGGCCGAGTACGTGCAGCAGGCCACAGGGCTTCACAGGACCTGACACAATGCCAACTGCAATCCCTCGCATGATCCTGAACCTGCACACCTTTGCCTACTGCATGCCCCTGCAGGACCCTGGGTGAGATCTGCATGCCCCTGCAGGACCCTGGGTGAGATCTGCAGCCTTCAGCGCTCCAGACAAATCGCCAACTGTAGTACACTCTAGCATCCCTGACACTAAACACTTCTTCATATCATATACTTCCCCTTGCAGGGCCTGGGTGAGATCTATGAGGCAGAGTACGTGCAGCAGGCCACAGGCTTCAGCACGCCAGACACAACGTCAACTGCACTACACTGTAGCATCCTTGACTCCTTTTATGTCTGCATACTGCATTCCCCTGCAGGGCGTTGGCGATATCTACGCGGCAGAGTATGCATCAGACCCAGCTACAACATCAATCATTCTACTTGCAGTCATCACAAACCTCAGTCTTATCACTTCACACGCCTGTGTCACTTGCAGGGCCTGGGTGAGATCTACGAGGCCGAGTACGTGCAGCAGGCCACAGGCTTCACCGCGCCAGACAAGCAGGAGCTGCTGCGGCGCCAGGCTGCTGCTCTGTTCAAGGAGCTGTGCGGCAAGCTTGACGCGCTGTCCAGCTTTGCCTTTGCACCCAAGCCCGTGGTGGAAGAGCTGGAGGTGAGTCTGGGGGTCCTGGTATATATTTGGGCTTTTAGAGCCTGATGTACAACCTAGGGTTCTCTAGAGCTTAGGGTTCTGTACAGCCTAGGGTTTTGTACAGGCTGTTATTGGCTTGGCGTGGTTGGTTGCAAAAGTGGGACTGCTTGCTTTCAAGGAGCTGTGCGGCAAGCTTGACGCGCTGTCCAGCTTTGCGTTTGCACCCAAGCCCGTGGTGGAAGAGCTGGAGGTGAGTTTGAACTTAGGTTTCTGCACAGCCTGATGTTGTTTTTGCTTGGTGTGGTTGGTTGCTTGCAGACGTGGGACTGTCGCAGTTTGCTTGGTGGCATGCGCAAAGCTTCTTACAGCGGCTGGGCTGGGGAACACAGCAAGAGGGTTTTCCTAGACAGGGTTGTAGCCGCCTGGCTGTTGCTGGTGCATGCTGCATGAGCAAGCTTGACGCGCTGTCCAGCTTTGCCTTTGCACCCAAGCCTGTGGTGGAGGAGCTGGAGGTGGGTCGAGGGGACTTTTTAAATTTTTGGGTTGTTTGGTAGAGTACACCAGCCTGATGTTGTTGGCTGGGCGTGGTTGGCTGCTTGCAGACGCCCAAGCCTGTGGTGGTTCTAGGGGTTTGAATAGGTTGTTTGGTTTCTGTACAGCTTGGTGTACAGCCTGATGTTGTTGGCTTGGTGTGGTTGGTTGGATAAAGGAGTGCGACTGCCGCAGTTTGCTTGCTGGCGTGCGCAAAGCCCCTTGCAGCGGCTGGGCGGGCGTACACAGCCGGAGGGTATGCCTTGACAACATGGGGATAGCTGCCAGGCTGTTGCTGTCCAGCTTTGAGTTTGCACCCAAGCCCGTGGTGGAATAGCTGGAGGTGGGTCGAGGGGGCTTTGTACAGTCAACTGGCCTGATGTTATTTGGCGTGGTTGGTTGCTTGCAGACGCCCAAGCCTTGGTGGAAGAGCTGGAGGTGGTTCTAGGGGTTTTGTAGATTGCTGGGTTTTTGTACAGCCTGATGTACAGCCTGATGTACAGCCTGATGTACAGCCTGGTGTAGTTGGCTTGAGTTTGGTTGGTTGCAACAGTGGGACTGCCTGCTGGTCGGCATGCGCATAGCCCGTGACAGCGTTGGCCGCGAGACACAGCAGGCAGGAGGTGCTCACATGGTTGTTGATGGCAGAAGCTGCATGCAGTTGCCTGGGTCGCTGGCAATCACTTGCTTGTATACAACTGCTCCTATGTTCCGGTTTGTATGCTGCTGCTGCTGCTGCTGCCGCTGCTGCTGCTGCTGACACATCTCTGATCGTGCTGTGTTTGCCGTCATGCAGGTGCGCTCCGATGTTGCTGCGCTGGCTCTGGAAGAGGTGGCTCCGTTGGCTGTGAGCGACGCCACGCTGCGCACACCCGGGGAGGTGTATGCACCTGAGGCCAAAGGAGAGGCAAAGGCTGAAGAGGAGCTCACCCAGTGAGTGCTGACGCGCTGTTGTCATGCGTGCTGTCATGCGTGGCGTTGTTACTGTGCTAATGGGATTGCTGTGATGTGCTAATCGCTCACACAGTTCGTCTGACAGGCCGTCACCATTCATGCTTGCTCTTGCTCATCGAAAACTCTGCGGTCTCATCAGCGCCAGGCAGAGAAAAAGCCCGTGCACTTGCTACTACTACTGCTGCTGCTGCTGAAATGCATCGACCAAACTTTTTTTCGTTTGATTTGCCTTGCAGGGAGGAGCGCAAGCGGCGCCAGGCAGAGAAGAAGCGCGTGCACTTGAGGCTGCTGCTGCTGCTACTGCTGTTGTTAGAATGCACTGACCAAAGTTTATCGATTGTTCTGTCCTGCAGGGAGGAGCGCAAGCGGCGCCGCGCAAAGAAGAAGCGCGTGCACAAAGCCAAGGAGGCCGCAAAAGAGGCCGAAGGTGCGGCCCGCGCTGCTGCGTCGGGTGATGCGACAGCCCTCGCTGGCCGCAAGTCTCTGGCCAAGCAGCTGGCAGCAGCCACCAGCAGCGGGCTTATTAAGAAGGGAGTGCCGGCTGCTGGTGCTGGCGGTGGTGGCAAGAGTGATTTTGGCAAGAGTGCGGCTGTGTTTGGGAAGATTGCGGAGGCTGCTGCTGCTGGGGCTGCTGGTGGGAAGGGCGGGAACGGGGGCAAAGGAGGGAAGGGTGCAGGCAAGGACGGTCAGCAGCTGCGCGGTGCAATGCTGAAGCTGTGAGCTGGGGTGTGAGGCTCAATGTGTGCTTATGTTGTGCAGGTTTGAGCTCGCATAACTCATGCCATGCCTGAGGTATTGTAGCAGCATCGTAGCACTCTAGCAGAAAAGCATGTGGGGTGTGGTTGCAAGACGAATGCAACCTGTGCTGTCACAGTACAAGTTACACCGTGTAACAGTGTTGCGTAGTTTTCACCGTTCAAGTGGCAGTAGCGGTTGTAACATTGGTTGATGCCCATCAGTGTTGAGTTGCCAGCTCCTGATCAGTGATTAATAGTACTCAAAGGGTCACAGCGCTGCCAGCAGCCACGGTAGCAGATCAAGCGCATTACAAGCACCATCTTACAGCTAGTCCGTGCTCAAGGCAGCCTTCCTAACAATCTCGACAATAGGGTTACTACAGCCAGGCCACGGGCACTCATATGTCGCATAATCCTCCATGATTTCCTCCCCAGCTTTCACATCACGAAGCGTATTGCTCAGAACACAACGCTCCAACAGGCTAGGCATGCTCACACCCTTGGCTGCCGCGTGCTTAGCAACTTCAGACGCCGACGCACGTGTAGGCCAAACAAGGGCCGAGTTTGGGACAAAGCCACTGCCATTTGGAGACGCATGAGGCGCAACAGCAGCAGTGGCGCGAGCGCTGCCGGTGGAGACGGCATGGCTCGTGAGGGCGATTGCTGTCAATGGCACGAACATGAGGTCTGCTGCAGCGCAGTAGTAGGTGTAGCGCCGCAAGAATGACACCAGCTCGGAGAGGGCGTCCCAGCAGCCTCCAGGCTGACTACTGTGTGGCTCAGGGAGTCCCACTGAGCGCGTGTGAGGTTCAAAGTATTGCCTGGCTGTAGGTCTTCAACGCTCCAGATGAAGCCTGCAGCACCAACAGCCCACAAGTGGTTTGCTGACATGACACAGCACGCTGTGCCACTGACACCTCAACTTAGGTGTGCAGCACAGAACAGCTGTCAGGGCAGCAGCACCTGCTGAGGCATGCAACAAAACTCCCATCTCTCAGCTGTGCTGCAGGCTGCGCACCTTTTGGCATATCGTGCTTGGCAAAGACTCCCAACCCTGCGCCTGGTATGGTGCTTGTGGACACATAGAAGTGCTTGTACTGTAGCTTGACGTTTAGCACATCTGATTGAGCCTATGTGGCGAGTCCAGGCGTCTGCCAGCAGCCCAACAAGAGCTCCTGCAGCTTGCCAATGGAAGAGCCAGTGGCCGTGTCTGTCCCGTTGGTACCGCTGCTGCTGCTGTTGCCCAAGCTGCTCTGGTAAAGTGCCCAGGATCCACCCAGCAGCAACAGCAGCGCAGCGCACATTCTGACAGATGGTGTCTGCGAAGCAGCCTTGCTGAGTTTGCCCGACATGCTGTCCTGCCTGCGCAACGTTGAAGCGCAGTCAGTTGCCCTGTAGCCTGGGCGCCATCACCAAGAAATGTGATTGTGTCGATGATGATGCAGAAATCAAGCTACGACAGGAGTTTGGTGCTTACCTTCACGCACAACACCCAGATTCTACGACAGATGTAATCTACAACCTACAAGCACCAGCAACACAAGTGAAGAAACTGACGGGTTGTGCCAACAGGCCCTTGCAGGCGTACATTTGTTGGCAGCCGAGTGGACTGCGAAGTCGAAAGGACCAGCTAGTGACTACAGTCACCAGATCTAGTGCATGCACGTGATCCTCGCACATTTTCTCTCTGGACACCCTTTTGGGTTAGTTGCTTTGAGGATGAGCTTCAAAACAAAAGCACAGTCCCACAAGCACATTAGGTTATCTAGCTGTCCGTTCCGCAGCAGCAACTTTCCTTGCCCGTTCCGCACTGGTACGTGCTCCCACTTTACAAGCCGTTACTGTGTACGCTATTAGTAGGCAATGAAATCTATGAAGAGAAGCGGGCAGGGCCGGAACTTGCTCGCCCTGGTACTCTTCGCGCGCACTGCCACTAGTACTTGCAATTGCTTGCACGTGCACTGGTACTAGTACTCTTGTATTAACAGGCGCTGGCCAACAAGCCAGGGAGCGGATCCTGCGGCACATTCAGCGGTCACTGCTAGAGCTCATAGCCAGTGCAGGAAGTAGCATGGGCTTCACCCCTCAGCAGCAGCAGCAGCTGAAGGCCGAAAGGGGCTGGGTTCCAACAAGGGGGAGGTGGGCGGAAGAAGAAGTTGAACTGATTGAAGCCATAAAAGGTGGTATACAATGGCATAGCACGCGATGAGCATGGAAATGTCTCAACAAAACCAGATCATCTGTAACACACACTCTGCACGCACTCTGTGTTGTACAGAGCAGATGCCACACAAGCCATACTAGCATCATGCTCAGGGTTGACCGAATGAGCCAGACTAGCATTGACAAGGCATCAGCGTGGCTCTCACCACCGTGACTTTGCAAGCAGCGACATTCGCTCCTGATAGTTTTCTGTCTGCTGCTGCCGGCTATGCCTGCGGCTGCCATCCTTACTACTCCTGCTAGTCCTACGAGGCCACACATGATGTATATCTGGCCCTTTGATGACATCAGGCCCTTCAGCTGCTGCAGTAGCCGCCGCTTCCTCTTCAATCCGTGTCGCTGTACCAGCGCCTGCAGCAGCTGCAGTTGCAGCTCCCAGCACTACTGCCTTCTCATCTGACGCATCATCTGCGTGTGAGGCCAGCAGTGCTGCTGCACGCTACACCTCTCTAGGCCAGTTGAAGCGTGCAATGATGAGCAGCTGCACTGCGCACGTGCTGTAGGTGGTGCACAGCAGCCCCAGCCAGAAGCGGCGCACGCTCATGCCCAACTTCAGGCCAAAGAGCACAGACAGCGGCACACCGAAGCACCTGCAGGTCAGCAGGAGCAGCAGCCACGCATGGGTATGAAGAGCAAGATTATAGCGACTCGCTACCCAACAGTGTTGGGCAGCAGGTGAAGCGAACTGAGCTGCTGAGAAACTTGGGTGTTCGTTCCAACGCCTGCTGTTTGCACGCTTGAATGCATGTAATCCTGCTGAGAGTTCTGTGAAGACATCAGCTGGTTGACCAGAACCAGGCAGCTGCATATTTGCACAGTTACTCCATGCGCTTGATGCATGTAGTATGCTGCTGAGAGTTCTGTGAAGACATCTTGGCATGATCCTCACCAGTAGCCAACTGCATTGATGCCTGCCCCCAGGCCCTGCCTGCCAGCACCCCTCAGCACAGCAGCGCTCACATCAGACACGGCATCGCCTGGCAGCAGCAGCAGCAGCTTGACAAGTTGCAAAAGCCTGGCTGACAACAAGCCGCTTCACATGGCATATCAACAGCATATGTACAGCAAATCCAATGATTGCCATTCCGCAGCAGCAGGGCACTGCAAGCATGTAAGCAACTTGCGTTCTGGGCGCATACTGGGTGCGGCGATGTACTCAGCTGCTGCTCCTGTAGACCAAACATGCTTACCTAAGAATGTCGGCAGCACAAACGGGAACACCTGTCGCGTCAGCTCGTCTACCTCCTTATTATTGGTCAGCAGACTCAGCACCTGCCGCGCGCCGAACAAAAGTCCTAGCGTGATGCATGCCTGCACCAACACAACTGCGGCAACGCCAGTCGTGAATGCCAGGCGCGCCGCAACAGCATTGCCAGCGCCCAACTCGTTTCCCACGCGCGTGTTGACTGCGGACGACCAGGCCATGGAGGCCATGTATGCCATAGCTTATATCTGAAGGCACAGGCCCTGCAGGTTCAAATTGACAAGATTTTGGTACAAACCATACATAACACGTGTTGTGTCACATCCCAGTGTGAGTCAACAAAGATCAGGCAACCGCGCTTGACCACAAAGGGCTGCCATAGCGCCTGAGGTACAAACCATACATAACACGTGTTGTGTCACATCCCAGTGTACCGTGCACTCAGGTGGCACATGAGCGCAGACTGCAGGGAGCTCATCACAAGCAACGACAGGCACCAGTGCTGGTGTACAATGGCGTGTTGCTGCCAGCTGATTCACACTGTGCACTGCATCATGTGACCAGCGTGTACAAGTATGCACGCTGCCATATGCATAGATGAAGATCTGCAGCTCACCATTACCCCTCAGCATTGGCGGTGACACCTGCACATGCGCAAGGGCAAGTCAAGCAGCAATCAGCAGCCATAGGCAGCTGTTCACATTCGCTGCAGTGCATACACGATATAATGCATCACATCATGTGCAGCTGCAGGCAATCACAGACTCTGTTTGGGACAGCATTGCCCCTGCGATCGCTGGACATTTCACAAACAGCCGCAACCGCAACTGGTTGAAAAGTGTGCAGGCAAGCATTGGAGTACCCTGCATGCTGCAAGCATTGCATACGGGCACATGTTGGAAGTCCAGCATGCTGCTACATCCCAGCGCTCGCAGCGCGCCTGCCAGCAGGATGAGCAGCAATTTAATAAGCAATCATGGAGTGCGACTGGCTACAGCGACTGTGAAGCCTCCAGCGTGGAGTGATTGTAGTACAGTTTAATCTGCCAGTTTGAGCCGCTGTTGAACAGTGTTGGTTCGAATCTGTATTTCAATCAAGCAGAGCGCCTGCCAGCAGGATGAGCAGCAATTTGAAAAGCAGTTGATCATGCAGTGCCACTGGCTGCAGCTACTGTTGAGTACAGTTCAAACTGTTGTTGGTTCGAATCTGTGATTCATTCAAGCAGCACACCTGCCAGCAGGATGCGCAGCAATGAAATAGTGCCACTGGCTACGGCTACTGTGGAGTAAACTTCAAACTGTTCTTGTTCTGTAACTCATGTACACGCATTCAAGCAGCGCACCTGCCAGCAGGATGAGAAGTTCGTAGGTCCACCACTCCATGCATATCATCAAGCAGGCAGGCACGCCATACGAAAGGTACCTGCCCCAGCCGTGAAACACAGCCATGCGTCCATGTGGCACAAGGGTCGGCTGCTGCTGCCATACATGTGTCACGCCATGCTGTGTAGCCGATAAGCAGCAGGCAGCTGGTGGCTTGACTGAGTACGAAAGCATACGCTGCACCATTCAAGCCCAATTGCAGCCTGCGGTTGAGGTGGGAAGGGGGGTGCAGTTCGAAGGGGGTGGGCAGCACAAGTTCAGTTGATGGCACGAAAAGAGTTGTCACAGTGTGCCACACTATGGTAAAAGGGTTACTAAGCCGTGGCTAAGCACATCCGGTGTGCGGCATGGTCAACCCCCAGCAATGATACTGCGCATATTTTGCAGCGCCTTTGGTGTAATGCACTACGCACGTAGCTCGAGCTTGGACTTTGACCGGGTCAAGCCGCCCACTCGAATGACCCACTTGAGAAAACCCACTTGAATATGAGCAGCCAGTTGTAGAGAGGGCAGAGGCAGCTGGTGATGATGGTGATGACCATGCCAGGCAGTACCACCTGCTGCGCCAGCAGGTATCGCTTCAGGCACTCAACCACAGCACCCATGAACAGTGTTGGCAGGATGCACCACAGATACCTGCAGCAGCAGCACGAGTGTAGTCACAATATGCATTGGAACGGGCAGCACCACCTGCTGCGCCAGCAGGCACTCAACCGCAGCACCCATGAACAGCTTCGGCAGGATGCACCACAGGTACCTGCAGCAGCAGCAGCAGCAGCAGTAGCACGAGTGTCGTCAAATGCACATTGCAACGTGCAGCACCACCTGCTGTTCGAGCAGGTACCGCTTCAGGCACTCCACGACAGCCCCCATGAAGAGAGTCTGCCGTAGCGTCGCTCTCACCTTGCTGCTCCTGCTGCAATGCTGGGCTTCTGGCCCACTGCCAGCAGCAGCGGCTCTGCGTGCGTCCACAGCAGGCTGATGGGCATGCACATGAGCCACGTGATGAGCAGCGCACGCTGCAGCCACAGGCCCAAAGCCTTGCAGCTGCGCCCACCATACGCCTGCAGCATACAGCAGCAAGCCTGGGGCACATGACGGCGTAGCGCTCGAACCTCCCTTTCTTGTGTGGTCTGGTGCTGCTACCACTGCTGCTGCTGCTGCTGCCAACATGCAGCGATAGGCACGTCAGACTGCGCAAGGTAGTATGCCAGGAAGCAAGTAGACGGAGAGATCTACAGCAAATCTCTTGCAGTCAGCATCCTGATCACCTGGCCACACGGGATTTCCATGCCAGCTGACAGCCCTGTCACCACTGAATAGCCAGACACATTCAACAGTGAGTTGGCCAGCACTGCGCTAGACAGCAGCGACGGATCGTCCAGGTGGCGTATGAACGCCACTGCCACCACTGATGTGCTGTACGCCAGAAGGTTCTGCAGAAACAGCGGCCCAGCCATCTTGGACTGCCTGTAACAGGGCAGCAGCGGCAGCAGTGGCAGCAGCGGCAGCAAGCACAGGCAGACACAGCAGACAAGCGCTGCAGATGTCATGAACATGTACAGCCACAGCTTGGCCAGTAAAACAGGCGCAGCGTGTCGGGCTGCTGGGTGTGGTGTCCAGCCTGGATACTAGTACACTAGTACACTAGTACTACTGAGAAGTACCTGCTGCTGCCGCCGTTGGAGGTTCCTCTAGATCTGTTGCTAGCATGCTGCAGGCTGGAGCCACTTGCAACTGCAACTGCTGCAGCTCGCAGCACCCACCTTCGCAGCTCATCGAACAATGTTGATCTGCGTGTTTTGCTCCGTATTTGCTTGATTGTGAACTCGCTATTGAAAAAATGAAGGGTCCTTGCAGGGCCAGCGCACGCCTCAGGCCGTAGGCAGTCTGCTTCGTGTACGTCCATAGCACGAATTTCGAGGCCTCTGTTTGTTTGTAATTTTTTTCTGGCTCCAGTTGCAATAGTAGCCGCTCAATGTGGTTCACAACTCGTCATCGTGCTGGCGCACGAACCCCCTGCTACGTACAACGCGTTTTCCCCATACGACGATCTGTTTCTCCCTGACGACGTTCTCCCATTCGACGATGTGCTTGTAATGCTCCATATCCTGCAGCAGAGCATCCTGCAAGTTGGCCTCTTCACACCGTACACAGCCACTAGTGTACTGCACACACCCCAGCAGCAGCAGCAGGGTGATATCTAGGAGCATTGCTGAGTATCTTGTCCAAGCTTGGGATGTGCGTAATAATTGCAAACACAATGGAGCAGTGCTTCCTCTTTCTTCCGCTCCTGAGGGGCGCGGGGCCGATGGCGTTGATGCTATGGCTTAATGGGTAACATGATGATGATGACACCCCAGCAGCAGCAGCAGCACAGAGCTCAAACAGAACCAGCATGCCCAGCTGCAGCCCTTGTGAGACCATCTTGCAGCCGACAAATCAAAAACCCAACGAAACTTCCTCAAAACAGTGGCCACCACTGCACCAGCCAACACATCTACTTGAGCAACTGCCGGTAGCTGTGCAGGAGGTGCTGCAGCAGTGTGGGGCGCAGTTTATTGAGTACGGCAACAATGAGGGGCTGGCAGGTGACTGCAATGAATTCCTGCACTTTACATAAGGCATCACTCTTTTCCAGAAGGTGGCGTGCTGAATGTGGCCTGCTGCGCACGGTGCTGGCATAGACCCGGGCGTGTGTCCTGCTGCCCTTCCTGCAGCCATGTCACATGTTTTGCCTCCCGGCTGTTGCAACAGCAGCAACGCTGCTGCAGAACACGTTTGCTTGCACAACTATGTAGCCTCAAGCTTGCATCGGACGTACCTGTGACACAAAGCTCCTGGGATTGTCGACCCTTCACTGTTTGCAGAGGCTGCTAGCCAGTTCATCGCTGAGACTGGCATCAGCGAGACATTCTACATATACGATCTGGGCGAGGTTGCGCGCCTGTACAACACCTGGTGTGCAGCAATGCCGCGCGTGGTGCCACACTACGCAGGTGCGCCGCCGCTGCTCATTCGCTGGTGCATGCAGATGTGTCTCGGAGGGGTCTGTTGAGACAGTGCATGTATGAAGCAGCACGATATCTAGTGCATCGATGCATGGCATGTGTTGCCGGCTGTGCTTATTGCTGGCATGGCGATCCAACTGCCAGCACGGTGCTGCATCATTCAGTGACCCCCACATGGCGGAAGAGCTTTTACAGCACACCGCTGCTGGTAAGGCGTATCTTGACCTTGCAAGTATCTTGCCGCTCTTGTCACACTGTATCCTGCCCCTGTGCAGTGAAGTGCAACCCTGAGCCGTTAATGCTGGGCATGCTCGCTGCGCTGAGCGCTGGCTTTGACTGCGCGAGCGTGATGGAGCTGCAGGCTGTGCAGGCGCTGGGCGTTGCGCAGGAGCGCATCATCTTTGCAAGAAGCCAGCAGACTTGAGGTGTGGAGCACGTGCGCATGCACGCGGTGTCAATGTATGCAGTTTGAAAAGCAATAGCGTAATGCGACTGGCTACAGCTACTGTTGAGACAAGTTCAGACTATTGTTGACTCTGTTTTGTCGTATTACATGGAAAGCGACGCGTTTCGGGCTCTTCACCCTTCATCAGG